>BPLQ01003121.1:651744-805548 GCA_021605075.1 Caerostris darwini
TTTTACATTCTAAATTTAAGTGCATAAGGACTTTGATGTTAACTTATATTATACAAATTAAGCTATTATATTAATTTTCTATTAGAAATATGCATAGATAGAAGGCTTCTTTTACTCAAAACAGAGATACATTTAGAATATTAGATTTCGAAAACTTGATTTTGATTTCTTTAAAGGAGAATAATATTAATATCACAATTTAAGAAATTTTGTGAAATTGGTTACAACTTAAATCATTTTCAACATTTTGCAAAATTTCGTTACTAACTTTTTAGTGACAGGGTGCGCAGAAGATCTACCTCCCCGTGGTGCACCTGGTAACACTTTTTAGTGGCTAAAAGATCTGCAACTTGGAATTTTTGTCAGATTAATGAACTCTGTTTCAGCATGTTTTGTTGTATTATTTTGTTGTTGTTGTTGTATGTTGTATGTTTTTTTTTTTCGTTGTTCTTTTTTTGATGTAACTTTTCATAATCTGCCATTGGAAATAAAAAATAAAAAAATTTTCAGTGAAAATGAGGCATGTCTTAAAAAGCTGATTAAGTCATATTATAACTGTGTCTTGTTATTTTTTAATATTTATGTCCTCTACAAACAAATCCTCAAAGTAAATATTTTCCAATTTTAACCCAATTTTTATCAACAAATTTTGTCAAATTTTTATCTTCCCACTAAATTTCCGAAATTTGAACGATTACTTTTCACTCTTCCCAAAACAGATCTAAAAATTTCCAAAAAAACCATTTTTCAGTATGTTTAAATACTAATTAATCCCTTCAACCACACCAAACAAAATCAACACTTCAAAGGGACAACACGTACTCATCCCATCCTACCACAAAATGCTAATATTTGGCACAAATAAGGTCGAAAGTGGCATTGCATTTTTGCAAAAATATGGCACCGGCAGCTTATAAACCTAGAACTAATTCAGCAGTTTATCGAATATTTAGCTGGATTTCCAATGTGTATGTGGCATAAAGCTGATATTCAGCGTGTATGTGGCATATAGCTAATATCCAACGTGTATGTGGCATATAGCTAATATCCAACGTGTATGTGGCATATAGCTAATATCCAAGGTGTATGTGGCATATAGCTAATATCCAACGTGTATGTGGCATATACTGGATATCAACTTCAAATCAAATATCGTGGTGCTCCCAGATATGTAATATTGGCTATGTTGATTGCCAGTTCGGAGTATAAATCCTCTATTGAGGTATGGTCCAGACAATGTATGGCGGCTGCAACAGCTGGCCAATCAAAGACATGATGAGAAGTATGCTGGAAATTATGGCAGTATAATAATATTAATATCAAAATTTAAGTAATTTTGTAAAATTGATCACTACTCAAATTTTGCAAAATGATTTTTTACTAACTGTTTAGCCTCGGTGAGACATGTTTTAAAAAGCGGATTAAGTCATATGAAAAGTTTGTCTTGTTATTCTTTAATATTTTTGTTCTTAATAAACAAATTTTCTTTTCCAATTTTAACTAAATTTTTACCAACAAATTTTGTCAAATATTTATCTTCCCACTTAATTTCCAAAATTTGAACGATTACTTTCCACTCCCCTCAAAACAGATCTAAAAATTTCCAAAACCATTTTTCAGTATGTTTAAATACTAATTAATCCCTTCAACCACACACAACAAAATCAACACATCAAGGGACAACACATCTACCGCATAATGCTAATATTTGGCACAAATAAGGTCGAAAGTGACATTTCTGGTACCACATTTTTGCAAAAATGCAGCTTATAAACCTAGAACTAATTCAGCAGTTTATCGAATATTTAGCTGGAAAGAGATTTATCCGAACTTTCCGGGCCACGGGCATTCCACAGACGTTTCATTAATCATGTCATGGGGCTTTTCATTGAAAGCCCCCTTTTTCAAGGCCCTGATTAATTATCCAGTTTAATCCCTGGAGGGCAAAATGGCAGATTGGAAAACGTGGCCTCGATTGGTCTTGCTGGTAAGTCAAAGTTTCAGTTTTTCGATTTGGCGGTGAAGCGAAGGACATCCAGTGATTGTTATTCTATGAAATGAGATTTTATTGCTTAGAAACGGTGGGGAATAAAAAAAAAATGTCTAATTTTTTTTTATTTCAGATGAATTCAAGATTTTAATTTAAAGAATTGCGCTTCATTATTAGATTTTGATGTATTTTAATTTAAACATTTTGAAAATTCAAATTAAGCACTGCGCACAGATGAATAAGAGAAAATATCAAATTGAATTTCTGTCAATATTTTCAATTTAATATTAGTAATAACATTTATCTAATATGATTATAGTGTTCAACAGGTGTCACTTTTGCTTTGTTTTAATAAGGATTTAGTATTTTCATTTCTTTACTTGCTATTAGATTGATGCAGAAAAGGGAAGTTATGTTTTTTGAAGGATTTGTTCTTCAAGAAAAGGAATTGTTATGTATTTGTAGAAATTGTTAAGGTATATATCCCTTTTAAACCGAGAACGTACAATCATGTGGAGGAGGTATTTTTGAAATGGTTTCATGGAAAAGTCTTATTTAATAGTTATGAGGACATTCTTCTTACGTACTGTTTCAATCGGTGGTTCATAATATTTATGACATTTTCTGTCTTTCGATATGATTGCTAGAAACTTAACTCGATTCTTTCTTTCCGTGTATCATCTGCCATTTGGATCTTATCTGACAGTCAAAATTTTATTCTGTACAGCTTTATTCAAACTGGCACAAAGTGGGGTATTCCACGTGTGTGGCAATTCTTTACAAGTTGAAGCACTTTTATTCATTTCACAACTACAATGGCTGTCCTCTCATGTTGAAATTCATGGAAACGAGATGGTGGACACTTTGGCCAAGGAGCAAGCTTTTGAAACACTGATTTAATTCTGATTCCCTGACTTTTCCTGGAATTATAGACAAAAATGTCTACTGGTATAACTTGGACCACCCCACCTGTGCACCAGTGGTATCGAAGGAAGAGCCCAGGTGGCGCACTGTCACTACAATGTAACAGACAAGAGCAAACATGTCTTAGCAGACTGAAAGGTGGTCACCTCAGATCTCTTGTCTTATTCCAACCATAACAAGACCTATCCAATTTGCACCAAATACCGTTATGACCAGGCTTCTATCGACCATGCTTTCGACTGTTTGGGGCTCTTCAAATAGAAATTTTTTACTACGCCATTGCATGTTTTTAACTTTTTCAGAGTTAACAATATCATGGAATTAATCTAGCTGCTGGAACTTTGGAGATTTGCAACGACAACAATAATTTCTTTGATTTTTGTTCAACCATTCTTTTATCAATTGTTTATTGAAATTACTCTATAAATACGCTCATGTCCATAAATTAAGGATAATGAATGGGGAATATTACAGCACTCATCAAGCAATGCCCTCCGAAGTTCCGGTTGACAGGTGGGAGGGGGTTGACGGGCTGCAATTCGTCGGCCAAGCATATCCCACACATGCTCTATTGGATTCAAGTCCGGTGAGTATGCTGGCCAATCCATACGGGTGATATCCTCCAATTTAAGGCATTCGTCTACAATGTTTGCACGGTGAGGACGGGCGTTGTCATCCATAAACAGAAATTCAGCACCCATGGCGCCCCGAAACAAACGTACATGTTGTTCCAGAATGACATCCCGATAGATGTGGCCTGTCATCGTTACACTCTGAACATGCAAGTCAGTTCTGGAAAAAAGAATAATTCCTCCCCAAATGAGCCATCCTGCACCACCGTAACGGTGTCGTTCAATGGTGTTCTCTTGGTGGTAACGGGTACCTGGCGCTCTCCATATGAAAGTCCGGCGAGAATCGGACTGCAAATTAAACCAGGACTCGTCGGAAAACAACACACAAGACCACTGTTGCGGTGTCCACAATGCATGCTCTCTACTCCAGGTTAATCGCAGGCGACAGTGAGTTGCGGTAAGTGGAACACATCTGACAGGCCTACGAGCATATATACCAATGTGCCCTAAGCGTCTGTATACTGTCTGCCTTTAAACTGTCGTACCGGTAGCTGAAGAGAGCTGACGAGACAGGTCTGATGCTGTGCTCCGTCTGTTTCTTTTGGCAGTAACTGCTAAATACCGGTCCTCATTCAGCGTTGTAACTCGGGGGCGACCTGTGCTGTAACATCTACTCACATTACCATAATCTTGAAATCGTTGCCAAAGCCTGGAGATGACACTCTGGGCGATTCCAAGTTCCTCGGATACTTCCAGCTGGGTACGTCCACATTCTAGTCGTCCGATAATCCTACCACGTAAAAAATCATCCAATTGCTTCCTTTGTGTCATAACTCTGCGGTTATTGCACTGAAAGGCTTTTAAAGCGCTCGTGAACAATTTTACTTCTTTGCCACCATTCCTTATATACCCCTCTCTTACACTCTCGTCATTGTGACGTACTATCCGCGCCATCTGGTGGTTTCCTGTAATTTGCATATTCTTCTTCAAGATGTGTGTGATAATTCTACAGGTGAAATTTTTATTTTAGAGTTCAATTTCTGTGTGATTCTGAATTATCCTTAATTTATGGACATGAATGTATATATAAATAATTGTAAGTTTATGTAACACTCGCACAGGTATAATTCGCCCTCTCACAGGTTAAAAATAAAATTGGCTAATTTTTTTTTATTGTAGAAGACTTCAAGATTTTAATTTAAAGAAATACATTTCATTATTGGATTTTTATGTATTTTAATTTAAACATTATGAAAAATGAAATTAAACACTGCGCACAAGTGAATAGAAGATTGCCAGATTGAATTTCTGTCGATATTTTCAATTTGATATTAGTCATATTATATTTATCTAATGTGATTGTAATCGAGTTCAACTGGCTTCACTTTTGCTTTAGCTTAATAATGATTTAGTTTTTTATTTCATTGCTTGCTGTTAGAAAGATAGAGAAAAGGAAAAGTTATGTTTTTTCAAGAATTACTTCTTTAAGAAAAGGAAATTGTTAAAGGTATATATTCCTTTAAGCCGGCGGCCTGATGGCTAATTGGCTAGCGCACTGGCCTTTGGAATCACAGGCTTCAGGTTCAGATAGATGTTAATTGCAAAGAAGGAAATATGTTATCGAAAAAAGATATGATGTTAGATGTTAATAGGTTACTTGAAAACAATGAAGTATGTTATCGAAACAAGATATGATGTGTTAGCTGCTATGCTAGCAACTAGTTGTGTCAGGATGAAATACCAATCTCTCTTTCTATTTACATTACATTATTTACAATATTAGTACATAGATACACATGGCACCCTGTGCCTCTTCTACAATAGTATTAATAATTAAAAAAAACCAAGAACCGGTCTCTGACCGTCTTTCTAGCTCGGACGCTCCTAGCGTTCTCCTCGTGGTCTGAAGATCTCAACGCATGTCCTTACCACAGTAGATCACACAGTTAAAATCCCAGTTACTGGTCACAGTTACCAGTTATAACCGCGACCTTATCGAAAAAGGATATGATGTTAGATGTTAATGTATGTTATCAAAAGCAGGATGTAGGATGTTAACATGTTTTCCGTAACTCTTTAAGCTCTAGAAGGTACAATTGTGCGGGTGAGGCATTTTTGAAATTTTTCATGGAAAAGCTGCAAAAGCCTAACTTGCATGATCGTGATGGTGCCCTCTATGCTTCAGGGGGTGGCATAAATTATTTTAATTATTTTTTTAGTATCATTAGAGTCAGTGTCTATTATAAATTTTAAAAAAGTTAAAAAAATACAAAAAATTTGATGTCTTAAAGGGTTATAGTTTTTTATGCATATAAAAAGGTTTATTACATATATTAATACTACATTATTCAAATTAGTAATTACTAAAATGCTATTAAACTAATAGCATTTCAGAAATACTCCAACAATTGGAATACTCCATTTGTAATACTCCAATAACTGAAAAAGACATTTGATAAAAATGCAATTGATAAAAGAAAACAAGTAACAATAAAACGTGCGTTGCAATTCATTCTCCGTAAATAAAGGAAATTAGAAAAGGTCTAAATTAAATTCTTGGTCTGCAGATCTTGCAGATAAATTCTTGATCTTGATTTAAGATCTTGCAGTTTTTCTATAATGGGTATTTTAACCTGAAGTCATTTGCCTCTACCATGGCCGATACGTGGATGATTCAGTGCGACAAAAGGTTATGCCCACGTTTTGCTACAACATTGTTAAAAACATCAACAATTGGAATTAATATTCCATACGAATTTTAGAAAGGAAAAAAAATTAATAAATATCAATAAGATATTTCATAAAATTACAATTGATCAAAGAAAACAAGTAGTAATAGAAGCGAGCGTGTTGCAATTTATTCTCCTTCAATAAAGGAAATTAGGATAGGTTTAAAATAAATTTTAAGATCTTCCAGTTTTTCAATGCTAGGTATTTTAACCTGAAGCTATTTGCCCCTACCATGGCAAATATGTGGAATATTCAGTGCAACAGAAAAGGTATGCCCATCTTTTTTCCAAACACTTTTGGACAACATCAATTGGAATTAATTTCTCATACTAATTTTAGAAAACAAGTAATATTATAAAAAAGAAAAAAAATTTAAGTCAATTCCTACTTTTTTTACTACAAAAGTTGAAATTTTCCTTTTACATCTGGCGCCATCTATTGGTAGATACATGCAACTCAAATCTAAAAAAACTAAAATTAATTAATTAAATTTAATTAATGAATTAATATTTCAAAAGACTGTATTAACATCCAGTGTCATCCACTGCAAGTGTCATCCACTGCATGCACTAGTGCTATGTGTTTTTATTCCTACACCATACATTCCCCGTAAATAAATGAAAATCTCAAGTGTTTTTAAACATACGGAAAACAAAATTCCATAATAAAAGAAATCCTTGTTTTCCAAAATCAAACACACCAATACGATATGAATTGCATCGAAAATTATACGACATAAAAGCATTATTTCACAAAATAATTAAGACGCCAACAATTGGGATTAATTTATCATGTTAATTTCAGAAAAGAAAAAAAAATTAATAAATATCAATAAGCCATTTCATAAAAGTACACTCTATTTATCAAAGAAAGCAAATAACAATAGAAGCAATAACAGCAATTTATTCTCCTTGAATAAAAGAAAATGTTTAAATGTTTTTAAACATAGCGAAAACCAAATCGGATGATAAAACAATTACGTAGATTATTTCCAAAATATAATATATCAATACAATTTGGAATGTTGGAATGCACCAAAAATTATATTTATGCGGTTTAAAAGCATTATTTCACTTCAATAATTCAGACGCCAACAATTGGAATTAATTTCTCATACTAATTTCAGAAAGGAAAAAAATTTTATTAATAAATATCAATAAGACATTTCTTAAAACTACAATTGATCAAAGTAAACAAGTAACAATAGAGGAGCGTTGCAATTTATTCTGCGTAAGTAAAGGAAATAAGACAAGGTCTAAAACAAATTTTAAGATCTTGCAGTTTTTCAATGCTAGGTATTTTAACCTCTAGTCATTTGCCCCTATCACAGCAGATACGTGGGAAGTTTTAGTGCAACAAAGGGTATGCCCACGTTTTGCCACAATTTTAACATCAACAATTGGAATTAATTTATCCTACTAATTTTAAAAAGAACAAGTTATAAAAAAAAATTTTAAATCAATTCCTACTTTTTTTCACTATAAAATTGAAATTTTCCGCTTACCTCTGGCGCCATCTACTATTAGATGGAAGCAAATTATATCAAAGAAAAACTAAAATTAATTAATTAAATTTAATTAATACAGTTTTTTCAAATATTAATTCATTAACATCCAGTGTCATCCTCTACAAGTTCAAAAAAAAGTATTTGAACTTGAGTGGATGAATAAAAAGTATTTTATGAACGATTGAAAATTTGAACAAGATATACATATATAGGGAGAGTGTGAACTAATAGTAGGATTTGAAGAAAGATTTTTATTAATAAATATCAAAAAAACATTTCATTAAACTACAATTGATAAGAAAAGAAGTATCAACAGAAGCGCGTTGCAATTTATTCTCCTTGAATAAAAGAAAAATCAAAATGTTTTTAAACATAGTGAAAAACCAAATCGGATGATAAAACAAACCCTAGTTTTATTTCCAAAATATAACATACCAATACAATTTGGAATGCATTGAAAGTTACATTTATACAACATAAAATCTCACCTCACTTTTCGTCTGAGTACGAGGTAACAAAAATGTATAATTCAATAAAAGAAGTGGAAAACAAATATTTCTATTATCGTTCAGTGCACTGTTCTACTGAAATCTTTTTAAATATTTGTTACACTTAACTATAAAATTTATTTTCGTAAAATCGTTAAAACTCCAACAATTGGAATAATTTTTAACACCAATTATAGAATAGAAATTTAATTATTTTATTTATAAATATCAAAATGGTATTTCACAAAACTGTTCTCTGGTTATCAATGGAAACAAATAACAATAGAGGCGATTTCAATTTATTCCCTGTAAATAAATTATAATCTGAATTGTTTTTAAAGATAAGGAAAACAAGATTCCATAATAAAACAAATACTTATTTTCCAAAATCAAACACGGCAATATGAATTGCATTGAAATTTATACAGCATAAAAGCATTATTTCACAAAATAATTAACGTGCCAACAATTTTAATTAATTTATCATACTAATTATAGAAAGTGATATTTATTAATATTTTTTTCCTAAGACATTTAAAGAAAACAAGTAACAATAGAAGCAATAACAGCTATTTATTCTCCTTGAATAAAGAAAAATCTAAATGTTTTTAAACATAGCAAAAACCAAATCGTATGATAAAACAAATCCTTATTTTATTTCCAAAATATAATATATCAATACAATTTGGAATTAATCAAAAATTATACTTATACAATATAAAATCATGATTTCATAAAATAATTAAAACTTCAACAATTATAATTAATTTCTCATACTTATTTTAGAAAGGAAAAAAATTTCATTTATAAATATCAATAAGGTATTTCATAGAACTATACTCCATTGATCAAAGAAAACAAGTAACAATAGAGGCGCGTGACAATTTATTCTCCTCGAATAAAGGAAAACCTAAACGTTTTTAAACATAGCGAAAGCTAAATCAGATGATAAAACAAATCCTTATTTTATTTCCAAAATATAGCCTATCAATACAATTTGGAATACATGGAAAATTATATTTATATAACATAAAAGCTTTATTGCACAAAATAATTAAGACTCAAACACTCGGAATTAATTTCTAATACTAATTTCAGAAAGGAAAAAAATTATTAATAAATATACAATAAGACATTCCATAAAACTACAATTGATCAAAGAAAACAAGTAACAATAGAAGCAATAACAGCAATTTATTCTCCTTAAATAAAGGAAAATCCAAATGTTTTTACACATAACGAAAACCAAATCGGATGATAAAACAAATCCTCATTTTATTTCCAAAATAGAGCATACCAATACAATTTGGAATCCACCGAAAGTTACATTTATACGGCATAAAATCTCACCTCACTTTTCTTCTGAGCGGGAGATAACAAAAATTTATAATGCAATAAAAGAAGTGGAAAAAAAATTATTATAAGATTATGAAAATGTAGTTCTATTTATATCAATGAACTGTTATACTTAAATCTTTTTAAATATTTGCTCCATTTAAATGTGAAATTTATTTTCACAAAATCGTTAAAACTCCAACATTTGGAATAAACTTTTAACACTAATTATGGAACAGAAATTTAAATATTTTATATATAAATATCAATATGGTATTTCCCAAAACTAATTTCTACTTATGATTTAAAATGAATAACATTAGAGGAATTTTTCAATTTCTTTCTAATTTTTGAATTTCTTTTCAATTCTCAAGTAAATTAAAATCTCAATTGTTTTTAAACATGTGGAAAACAAATCCTTATTTCCATAATCAAACAATCCCACACGATTTGAATTGCATCGATAATTATACGACATAAAAGCATTATTTCACAAAATAATTAAGACGCCAACAATTGGAATTAATTTCTCATGCTAATTTCAGAAAGGAAAAAAAAATTATTAATAAATATCAATAAGACATTCCATAAAACTACAATTGATCAAAGAAAACAAGTAGCAATAGATGTGCGTTGCAATTTATTCTCCTTGTAAAAGAAATTCTAAATGTTTTTAAGCATAGCGAAAACCAAATCCTCATTTTATTTCTAAAACACATCTTACCAATACAATTTAGAATGCACCGAAAGTTACATTTATACGGCATAAAATCGCACCTCACTTTTCTTCTGAGCCGGAGATAACACAAATTTATAACGCAATAAAAGAAGTGGAAATTTGATATAAAAGACGGAAGGATTCGTGTCCTAAATTAATTTATTGTTGACGTGAAATAAATTTCTGCAGACATCGCGACATCTTTCTTTTCCCAGCTTTGGCTTTTTGCCATTAGACTGGAATTTTCTTTTAAAACCTTTAGAATTGGAACCTTTGATTGGTTGAAAGCCTTTTTAAAATTTAATTTTCCTAAAATAAGCAACTACTTTTTAGCTTTTGTTTAATAAATATTTGCCAGAGATTGATTTTAATAAGGATAAAAGATTAAAAGTCTTTTTATGAATAGCAAAAGTTTTCTTTCTATGTATATAACATAATTTTTTTCCTTTTTGTGATTTCAATAATGGAAGTATATGTTCCTTTCAATACTTTTTCCAAGAAATGCCATTTGAAATTAAAAATTTATGATAGCTTCGTGATTTTTAAAATGCTTTCAACTTTATTTTGCTTAAGTAAAGGATGAAATAAACCCATTCGTGATTTGAAAAATTCAAAGGAATAACAATAAACTTTTGTTGTAAACATTTAATAATACATTTCAATAAAAGATTATATCAATAGTTGAAATAAATTTTTCCGATATAAATTATTGACTAAAATGAACCAATTTTATTTTCCTTAAGTGAATGATGAAATAAACCTAGTTGTGATTTGAAAACATTCAAAATATCAATAAGCTTATGTTATAAATATTTAATAATGCATTTCAATAACAGATTATATTAAGTTTAGGCTCAATTCAGTATAAATTAATTGCTATAGGTGAATTAAATTTTTCAGATATAAATTGACTAAAATAAACCAATTTTATTTTCCTTGAGTGAATGATAAAATAAACTTAGTTGTGATTTGAAAACTTCAGATGAATATCAAAAATCATCTTTTTGTTATAATCATTTAATAATGCATTTAAATAAATGATTATATCAAGCTTAAGAGCAATTAATTTTCAATGAATCACTACAGATGAGTTAAATTTTTCAGGTATAAATTATTAACAAAAAAAATATTTTTAATTTTTAAAATTAAAAAAAAATTTATTTTTTTGAATGCAAAAGGACCTGAAAGTTATTTAAAATAAATCTAATATATTTATTTATAGTGGTAATTATTATGTGGTTATATAGTGGTCGCTATCACATTGGATGATTTATAGCGGTTATTATTCAATCGCGAATTGTCAAATCATTAAAAAGTAATGAGCAAAAGTTTCCTGTTTCTTTGTAGAATTTTCAATATTATTTAACTTTAATATATATATATATATATATATATATATATTAAAGTAAAATAATATTGAAAATTATAAATATATATATATATATATAATTTTCAATGCATTATTCATTTTTATTATTATACTTTTATAATTTTTAATATTACTTTAATACCCATCTTACAACCCAGCAATTCATCTGTAATCGGCATCTACATCGAGTTCAATTCGAGTGCATCGAGTGCAATTTATAGTGACAAAAAAGTAATGAACAGAAGTCACCTGTTCCTTTGTAAAATTTTCAATGGGCTCCAAACTGATCATATATTGGAAAATAAGAATTAAGACGATAATTGTTTATCATATTGCATTCATATTTATTCAGTCATTCATAAAAAAATACTACCACAGCCATTAAAAACTTATGTTTCTGATCTAGGATTTTAATACTATTTATTAACTCATATTTATTAATATAGTTATTTCTTAATGTTTTACACCGTTATGTTTATATTTTTTTTGTTATATTATGAATGATTAATTAATACAAACAAAGCTGTTACATACATATTTATTTAACATATTTTTATTAAAATATTTCGGTAGTGAAAATATTGAAAATTAAAAGTAAATAATTCCCAATTAAATCAATGGATATTTATACTATCTCAGGACTAAACCAAGTTTGTTAGCAAGCAATCTTCAGCAAGTTTATCTCCAAATAATTTATTCTCACCCGTACGATATCAAGACAAAATGCGTGGTGCCGAAAATCAATTCAATTAAGTAGATCTCTTAGAACATGGTTTGTGCATTTATGCAGTCGAAGTTCTATTCCATTTTAAATGTTTCGAAGGGTTTTTTTTTCTTACTTATGTTAGATAATTGGATGAACTCTCTCTTTTTAGAAACCCGCAGTTTCTACTGTAGAGAATTTATCAAGAAGATTCTTTGAGATTAAATCCAAATGACATCCAGCTTTAACTACCACTAATTCTTGATAATTCAAGGAAATTGAGTTGCACGGTAAATCTCTTAATTATTTTTCTTTATGTTACGCCTATTGAAGTTAGATTTCTTAATTTAATTTTATCCTCCTAGAAGTCTATTTTAATCCCGTCAAAAAAATGTTTTAGTTTAATCATTTCTGTTTCTTCCCCTAGACGTGAAGTAAAGAACTTTATAAAACTTTACATTACGTTATTTTGAATAAGAGTTTAATATCTTATTATGGTGAAATAGGAATGGTGAAATTTCCTATTAAAATAATCCACTTAGAGTGACTAATTGACAATCATTTATATTTAATTTTTAATAGATTTATAAAGTATTATTTTAAAATTCATCTGAAAAGCATATTAGTGCTATTCTGTGTGGCACAAATAGAACAAACAAAATTATTCAAATGTCTTAGCATTGCTTTTTATTGCATAACATGCATACATGCGGAATCTTCCATAGGTAACCAGCCACTGGTGAAGAGGAAAACTCCCAATTTAGACGATATATTATCAGCACTTGGATAATTTAAGACTCATAAACAGTGCAGACTTTTTGTTTTCTCCTTCCAGAGTGCAGCCGATTGTCTAGCGCTCTGGCCTTTGGTACCACAGGCTTTCAGGTTCGAATCCTGGTGGTGGCACTGGTGTTTATTAGTGGTTCGGAATCCATGTCAAACCCGGCCCTCGCAGGTCCCAGTTTAATTAGCCGAAAGTGTGCAAAAAATAACCGTAAAGCGACGATATAAACTAAACTGCTCTTGCATAACTTATGATAGAAAAGCTGGCACTAGGTAATTAAAATCGATGCGTGGCACTTTTCCTACAATAGTTACCCAGAATGTCTTACTTGATAAATATATATATATACATATATACATATATACATATATACATATATATATATATACATATATATATACATATAACTAATATATACATATATACATATTATTATTCATATATATATATATCATACATATATACATATATACATATATATATCATAAACATATATATATATACATATATATATATATACAATATATATATATAAACATATATAAATATACAATATACAATAATATACACATATATACATATATACAAATATATACATATATACATATATATGTATATACATATATATGTATAAGATATATACATATATATATATATACATATATACATATAGGCTATTGGCGGCATATATATATATATATACATATATATATATATATATAATATATATATACATATATATATATATATACATATATATATATATATACATATTATATCATATCGCGAATGGTATATAAACATATATATTTTTATATAATAATCGCATATATATATATTTACATATATATATGTTATACAATAATTTTTCAATACGTCAGTGGTCGCATATATATATATATATCCCATATATATATTATTACATATATAAATATATATATACATATAATACATATATGTTATATATATATACATATTTATATATATACATATATACATATATACATATATATATATATAACACTATTAATATAAATCAATTCCTATTACAAAACTAATTGCCCCATTACAACTTTATTATTCTTAATGTCTTCTTCCGAAAACGGAAGGTAATAAATATATCATAAACACATAACAATACATAATTAATAGCCAATCTAGAAACAAACTCATTGGTTTACAGTTCAATAAATAAAACACAGTAAGACCCATAGAACAGGTAACAAAACAACCTTTGCAAACACCATTAATAAAGCATATGTATAACATACGAGACAAGTAATAAAAAAAAAAACGAGGCTATTGGCGGCAAACATTTTCTCAATCGCGAATGGTGGCAAACATTTTTTTTACCGCGAATAATCGCAATCATTTTTTCACTTGCGAATGTTCACAATAATTTTTCAATCGTCAGTGGTCGCTATCGCACATCCCATTGTATTATTATTTATGTAAACAGTATTAGGTGTTATTATGGTACAATTTCTTGTATCATGGTTGATATTGAATATGATACATCTTGTACACTACAATTAAACCACTCGGCAAAATGGAATAAAAGTGCAATCAATATCTACAATGTATTATGGCAATATAATCTTCTCTACAATAGGTTTTTTTGTACAGTGATAGAATATGTAATTCACTTATTTATTCCATAAATACCCTCGCCAGGACAATATATTCAAATATCCTCTATGTTAGCTACGTACGTTACCACTGCAGCACGAGTTAGGTTGATGACAATACTAATAGAAATCAATTCTTATTACAAACCTAATTGCCCCATTCTAACTTTATTATTCTTAATGTCTTCTTACAAAAACGGAAAGCAATAAATAAAAAAAAAGACATAACAATATATAATTAACAGCCAATCTAGACATAAATTCATTGGTTTACAATTCATTAAATAAAACACAATATGACCCATAGGCAGCTAACAAAACAATCTTCACAAACACCATTAATCAAGCATATGTATAAGATGCCAGACAAGTAGTAAAAAAGGGAGGCTACTTCCTTGTGAAAAAAAAATGCCCGAACCCTGAATATTAGGTTATTCTGGACGTATTTATCTAACATTCGCTGAATATAGCTATTTCCTGAGGAGCAGTTGATTTCCAAGCAGATCAATTTCTGGGGAAGCGGAGGAATATTGACTAGAAAGATAAGTGGTTTACGCTGCTGCCAAATGAGAATTTCCTGCGGTGCGTGTTGTGCAGGGGTCGATGAGATATTTGGGGTGATGGGTTGGCAATGTAGGAAGGTTAACGTCAATGATTTCCAAGATTGATAACGATCAAAGTGATGTTTTATTCCAATGCTATGAACAATTATCATTGTTCATAGCATAACTGATTATCATTAGGATGTTCTGTAAAACTTAAAAAATTTGCCAATGTCAATATAGCGTGTTTATTATTTTTGTTATTCATAATTATTTTTAAATCGCGAATGTTCGTAAACATTTTTCAATCGTGAATGGTCGCAATATATCCAGATCATCAAAACAAATGTTTTCATTTTTTTTCTATATTTTTTCTATGTATAATTTTTTCAAACGCTAATTTTCGTAATTATTATTCCATCGCGAATTGTCGTAATCATTAACCAATCGCGAATTTTCATAATCATTTTTCAATCGCGGATGGTCGCTATCACATTGTATTACTATTTATGTAAACAGTATTAGGTATTCTTATGGTACAATTTCTTGCGTTATGGTTAATATTGAATTTGATGCATCTTGAGTACTACCAATTAAACCACTAGCCACAATGAAATAAAAGGGCAATCAACATCTACCATGCATCTTCATGGCAACATAATCTTCTTTACAACAGTTTTCTTTTCTTCTTTGCACAATGGTAAAACATGTACTTCACTTATGTATTCCATAAATAGCACCCCCCTCCTGGCGGGGTATGGACCTTTAGATTCATATTTCCTGCACTTCAACTACGTACGTTACCGCTGCAACACGAGTTAGGTTGATGACAATATTAACAGAAATCAATTCTTATTACAAAAGTAATTGCCCCATTACACAACTTTATTATTCTTGATGTCTTCTTACGAAAACGGAAAGTAATAAATATATAACAAACACATAACAATACATAATTAATATTCAATCTAGACGTAAATTCATTGGCTTACAATTCAATAAATAAAACACAATAAGATCCATAGAACAAATAGAGATATCTTCACAAACACCATTAATCAAGCATATGTATAAGATACCAGACAAGTAATAAAAAAGACGACGCTATTTCCTTGTGAAAAAAGTTGCCCGAACCCTGAATATCAGGTTATTCTCGACATATTTATCTAACATTCGGCATATATCTATTTCCTGAGGAGTTGATTTCTAAGCAGATCCATTTCTGGGGAAGCGGAGGAATATTGACCAGAGAGATAAGTGGTTCACGCTGCTGCCAAATGAGAATTTCCTGAGGTTCGTGTTGTGCCGGGGTAGATGAGATATTTGGGGTGATGAGTTTGGCGATGGGTAAAGGTGCGCGTGTAGTTTAATTAACGTCAATGTTTTCCGAGATTGATAACGGTTAAGGTGAGGTTTTATTCCAATGCTATGAACAAATGCGCTGAATATCATTAGGATGTTTTATAAAACTTAAAAAATTTGCTAACATCAATATAACATGTTTATTAACTTCCTTGTTATTCTCAATCGTTTTTCAAATGAGAATGTTCGCAATCATTTTTCTATCACGAATCGTCGCAATATATCTATCTATTCAAAACAAATGTTTTCATTTTTTTTTTTTTTTTCAAAATCATTATTTAATCGCGAATGATCGCTATGATTTTTTCAATTGCGAATGGTGGCAATCATTTTTTCAATAGCGAATGGTGGCAATCATTTTTTCAATAGCGAATGGTGGCAATCATTTTTTCAATTGCGAATGGTGGCAATCATTTTATCAATCGCCAATGATCGCTATCACTCATTACATTATATTACTATTTACGTAAACAATATTGGATTTTCTTATGGTACAATTTCTTGCATCGTGGTTTATATTGAATTTGATGCATCTTGGACACTACCAATTAAATCGTTTGGCACAGAGGAATAAAAACCCAATCAATATTTGCCATGTAGGGGCCTGAATGGCCGAGTGGCTAGCGCTCTGGCGCTCGGTACCACAGGTTTCGAGTCCCGGCGGTGCCATGGGTGTTTGTAGTGGTTCGGAATCCACTTTAAAAAGTAGGACCCGATCTAATAGGATCTTAGAGCGTTGCGGGGGCATTGTTACTCCGCGTCCGTGGCTTATCTTCAAGTTACACGCGCCCCCTGGGTCATGCAAAGTGAGTAAGTCTGTGCAGCACTTCCCTTAAGGCATCCAAAGATCAAGCTGTCTGTGTTTGCCAGCTGCATTAGAAAGAAAAAAAATATGTATCATGGCAACAAATTTTCACTACAATAGTTTCTATTTTTTTATTTTTACAATGGTAGAACATATATTTCACTTATGTATTTCATAAACACCCCTCCCTCCCACATGGGATGCTAGGAGGATAAAAGATTAAAATATCCTGCATTAATTGCGTACGTTACCACTGTAGCACGAGTTAGATTGGTGACAATATTAATAGAAATCAATTCTTATTACACAACTAATTGCCCCATTATACAACTTTATTATTCTTAATATCTTTTTACGAAAACGAAAAGTAATATAATATATAATAAACACATAACAATACATAATTAATTTCTAATCTAGACATAAATTCATTGGTTTACAATTCAATAAAAATAAAGCACAATAAGGCCCATAGACAGCTAACAAATTAACCTTCACAAACACCATTAATCAAGCATATGTATAAGATGCCAGACAAGTAATAAAAAAGGGAGGCTATTTCCTTGTGAAAAAAAAATGCCCGAACCCTGAATATTAGGTTATTCTCGACATATTTATCTAACATTTGCTGTATATATCTATTTCCTGAGGAGGAGTTGATTTCCAAGCAGATCAATTTCTGGGGAAGCGGAGGAATATTGACCAGAAAGATAAGTGGTTTGCGTTGCTGCTAATACGCCCAAATGAGAATTTCCTGGGGTGCGTGTTGTGCAGGGGTCGATGAGATATTTTGGGTGATGGGTTTGAGGTGAGCGTGCAGTTTAATTAACGTCAATGATTTCCAAGATTGATAACGTTCAGGAAGAGGTTTTAGTCCAATGCTATGTAGAAATACATTAATTATCATAAAGATGTTCTCTGAAAATTAATAAACTTATATTGGCAATAGCAACTTTTTTTTGTTTTTTATAATCATTTTTCATTCATGAAGAATGGTGGCAATCTTTTTTTCAGTCGCAAATGTTAGCAGCCATTTTTCAATCGGCAACGGTCGCAATGTTTTCGATCAAAGTTATCTATCATTTTTCAGTGGCGAATGTTAACAATCATTTTTCAGTGGCGAATGTTAACAATCATTTTTCAGTGGCGAATTTTCAGTGGCGAATGTTAACAATCATTTTTCAGTGGCGAATGTTAGCAATCATTTTTCAGTGGCGAATGTTAGCAATCATTTTTCGGTGGCGAATGTTAACAATCATTTTTCGGTGGCGAATGTTAGCAATCATTTTTCGGTGGTGAATGTTAGCAATCATTTTTCGGTGGCGAATGTTAGCAATCATTTTTCAGTGGCGAATGTTAACAATCATTTTTCAGTGGAGAATGTTAACAATCATTTTTCAGTGGAGAATGTTAACAATCATTTTTCAGTGGAGAATGTTAACAATCATTTTTCAGTGGTGAATGTTAGCAATCATTTTTCAGTGGCGAATGGTCGCTATCGTTTTTCAATCGCGAATGATCGCTATCGTTTTTCAATCGCAGGTGGTAGTGAATAGCGACCACCCGCGATTGAAAAATGATACCGACCATTAGCGATTGAAAAAATTTTGCTAACATTCGCGACTGAAAAATGATAGCTATCATTTTTCAATCGCGAATGGCCAGCTATCATTTTTCAATCGCGAATCGTCGCCTTATATCTAATTCATTGATATATTGATTAATTTTTTTAATCATTTATTATATTTTCTTTTTCGTTTTTAACCATGCTGAATAACGTTAAAAGATTGTCTACACTAGTTAAGTACAAAATTACTGTTAAACTTTAGTATTAAAATAAAAGCAGTAAAATAAAAGTATTTTGACTTTTAAAAGCTCTTTACTAAAAATGCCGTAATAAAAATACATTATTTCCATTAGTGCGCTTTCGACAAATATTAAGCTTCTAAAAGAATTTTAGAAAACTCAATTTAGATAATCCTCTACTCGCCTCTGAGGATTAGCATTATTGAGCACTGAATTTGAATAATCCTGAATTTGACTGCACTTCGCTTGAATTTTTCTTTATATGAAAAATCCTACTCATTCTTAAATGGATTTAAATAATGTACCCACGTTTAAATTAAACCCTTGATAAGTCGCACTATCCATTAGATATATTTGGCAAAAATAACAAAATTCCCACATTAAATTCATAATTAGTTAATTATTCTTAGTAATTTTGCTTGACAAATCCCTTATAATCGATGCGTCTTAGAATTTTAGTTAATCTAATGGTTTCCTTATTTTTTTCAAAAGCATTTTGAAATAAATCGTTTTATATATTAATATTAAATATTTAAACAAATGAGAAATAATTACATTCTTATGTAACTGTTTTCATACTAGTTTCAACAATAACATCCAATCACATATAAATTTAAACAATCTAAAAATTAAATATTTTTATTTGTATTTCTCTCATTCTTTTAGCAGTGTATAATACGTAAAAAGTCTACATAGCAAAACGAATAATATTGACTATAAAAAAATTTTTTATAGAGAGTGCTTATTAATTTTAATAAATTTAAGTAACCATATATACATATGGATTACTTTAGTTCATTTAAAATATAGTTAAAAAATTCGTTTTAAGAAAATAATTAGCTCAAATCGAATGGCATTTTATTTAGCATGAAATATACTTTGCCAAATATAAATAACGACAAATATGAATTATTATATATACATAAATTCAAAATATTTATAAATAACGCAATACAAAAAAAAATCTGATGATGTTAAAATATTGAAATGTGTTTTTGTTTTTTAAAGAAAAATGAATGAAATGGATTATAAACAGAATAACAATAATTTATTTTTCTTAAAATATTAAAATGATTCTTGTTTTTTAAATACCATACGATAATTTTTGTTATTGCAGTCACTGATGAATAAAGATAATACAAAAAGCAAATTCATTCTTGTTATTCTATTTATAATTCATTTATCTGCTTTGTATATTGTCTTTATTCATTAATGACAGAAGCGCATTAATCTTGTTTAGTTAATTTAAAATACATATAAAAAAATTCATTTAAAAAATTAATTAGCTTAAATCAAATGACATTTTATTTGACATGAAATATTCTATGTCAAATAGGAATAATAAATTATATATATAGGAATTCGAAATACTTATAAATAATGCAGTATAAGAAATATGGGATGGTATTAAAATATTAAAATAATGTTTGTTTTTTAAAGAAAAATAAATGAATGAATTATAAACAAAATAACAAGAATTATTCTGCCATATCTATTATCTTCATTCATCAATGACAGAAATACATCAATTCTTCTTTAGTTCATTTAAAATGCACATAAAAATTTAATTAGCTTAAATCGAACGACATTTTATTTGGCATGAAATATACTACATCCAATGTGAATTAAGTTAAATTCATATAAATACAGCAATATAAAATATATCGGATGGTATTGAAAAAAAGTATCTTTTATTTTTAATAAAAAATATAAATAAATTATTTGGTTTGCAGCAGTTCTTTGCAGACAGTCCAGTACTATTCTGCCTCACTACGATTATTCTGCTACTCTGAAAAAACTATTCTGCCTCAAAATTCCAAATGAAAAGTGAAATAGAGTACTAAATGATGAAAAACCATCTTGTTTTTCAAAAAAGGAATATATAACATGAAAAGACATCCACCCAGAAATTGAGCAGGAAGGAAGAAAGGAAATAAAAGATATGCATCCGCGTCCATTGACATTTATGTACATACAGCATATTTCCTTTTTTCCTCCCTAGTATATTCCATGTGGAGATAAAAGCATATCAAAACTGCAGCAAGATTGTATAGCGAAGAAGTAGGGAAGCAGTAGTGCTTTGAACACCGGCCAGTACACATCGTGCGAGATGCTAAGTTTACATCCGGCGTATTTGAAAATATTTTGCTGTTTGGAATATCTATGTATTTTTTGTGAGACGATGTTTATGCTGAAGTTACTTGAATTGGTGCTATTGATAAATAAAGATAATATACAAAGCAGAGTAATTGTTGTTATTCTATTTATAATTCATTTATTTATTTAGCTTTTTTTTTTTTTTTTTTTTACATCATTGAAATGATTTTTTTTTTTTTGGGGGTTTTTTTTGGTTCAGGTTTTGAGTAAAGGATAATTTAAAAAATAATTATTCTTGTTATTTTTTTGAATTTCAGTCATTGATGAATAAATAATTAATCTGCTTAACATATATTATCTTCATTCATCAATGGCTTATTTCAATACAAAAATATCTCATAGTACTTTTTAAAAAAATAAAGAAAATTTTAATATTTTTAAGAAAAAAAATAGATAAATAAATTATAAAAATATTAAAATTTTCTTTGTTTTTTCAAAAAAATACCATGAGGTATTTTTTGCATTGCAGTCAATAATAAATAAGGATAACATACAAAGCAGAGAATTTCATGTTATTCTGTTTTCATTTATTTATTTTCTTCTTAAAAATTTAATGTTTTTTTGTTTTTAAATTATCATTCTTTATTTTCTGTATTGCATAATTTATAAGTATTTGAATTCATATAATTTATTGTTAATATTTGGCATAGTATATTTCATGCCAAATAAAATGTCCTTCGATTTAAGATAATTATCTAATTATTTAATTTATATGTATTTTAAATGAAATAAAGAAGATGTGCTTCTGTCATTGATGAATAAAGATGTTATATGAAACATATTAATTCTATCTATTCACTTTTTAAGAACAAATAAATAAAAGTAATATGTGTTTTGTTTTTTAAATACCATCTATATTTTCTGTATTGCAGTCATTGATGAATAAAGATAATATATAAAGCAGATTAATTTTTGTTATTCTGTTTATAATTCATTTATTTTTTTTTCCTAACAACACTTATATTCCTAGCACAAAATACAAAACCAAATTTACTTATAAAATAAAATTTAAAAATTTAACATATCACCGAAAAAATAACGATAAAATCCTCCAGAAATAAAACTATTCGTGTATAGATATAATAAAAATGTTTAGAGAAAAAAAAACCTGCCTTCCAATTTCAAACGAAAAGTGAAATAGAGTACTTAAATGACTTTTTTAAAAATGCATAACAGGGAAAGACATCCACCCAGAAATAAAGCAGGAAGGAAGAAAGGAAATAGAAGTTATGTATACGCGTTCATTGACATTTATGTATAGAGACCATACTTCCTTTTTTCCCTCTGTATATCCCATGTGGAGATAAAAGCATAGCAAAACTGTAACAAGATTGCAGAATGAAGAAGTAGGGAGGCAGTAGTTCTTTGAACAGCGTCCAGTACACATCGTATGAGATGTTTTGTTGACATGTATATGTCTTCTTTCATCTTTGCCGTAAGTTTACAACCGGCGTATTTGAAAATATTTTTTGTTTGGATTATTTGTATATCTTTTTGGAGACGATATTTATGCTGAAGTTACGTGAGTTGGTGTGTTTTCTGTCGCTGATGAATAAAGATAATATATAAAGCAGATTGATTATTTTTATTCTGTTTATAATTCATACATTTATTTATTTTTATTAAAAATATTAACATGTTTTCTGTTTTATAAATAAATAGCATCTGATATTTTTGTATTGAAGTCACTGATGAATACTGTTAATATATAAAGCAGATAAATGGATTAGAAACAGAATAACAAGAATTAATTTATTTTTACTTAAAAATATTAAAATGGTTTTTTTTTATTTTAAATACCATTTGATATTTATTGTATTAAAGTCATGATTAATAAAGATAATAATAAAAAGCAGATTAATTCTTGTTATTTTGTTTATAATTCATTTATCTATTTTTTTCTTAAACAGAATAACAAGAATTAATCTGCTTTACATATATTATCCTTATTGATCAATGGCTAAAATAACGGGTGTTATTTAAAAAACCAAAAAAGAAAGCATTTTAATATTTTAAAAAATAAATAAATGATTTATAAACAGAGAAACAAGATTTAAACTGCTTTATATATTATCTTTATTCCACGATGACTAAAACACACCAACTCACTTAGCTTCAGCATAAATATCGTCTACAAAAAAAGATATACAAATATTCCAAACAAAAATATTTTCAAATGCGCCGGATGCCTACTCACGTCAAAGATGAAAGAAGACATACTCATGTCAACGAAACATCTCATACGATGTGTACTGGACGGTGTTCAAAGAACTACTGCCTCCCTACTTTTTCCTTCTGCAATCTTGTTGCAGTTTTGCTATGCTTTTATCTCCACGTGGAGCATACTAGTGAGGAAAAAAGGAAGTATGCTGTATAGTATACATAAATGTCAATGAGCGCGGATGCATATCTTTTATTTCCTTTCTTCCCACCTGCTCTGTTTCTGGGTGGATGTCTTTTCATGTTATGCATTTTTGAAAAACTGGATGGGTTTTACATTATTTAAGTACTCTATTTCACTTTTCATTTGAAATTTTGAGGCAGAATAGTTTTTTACTCTAAAAACATTTTTATTATGTCTATGGATGAATAGTTTCATTTCTGGAGGATTTATTGCTAATTTTTTTTTTCTGATATAAAATAAAATTTAAAAAGGTAACATAAGTAAATTTGGTTTTGTATTTTATGCAAAGAATATAAGTATTTTTAAAGAAAAATAATAAATGAATTGTAAACAGAATAACAAGAATTAGTTTGCTTTATATAATATCTTTATTTATCAATGCCAGAAGCATATCTTTAGTTAATTTAAAATGTACATAAAAACTCATTTTAAAAAATTATTTTATATCGAAGGACAATTTATTTGGTATGAAATATACTATGCCACATACGAAAAATCATTTATATATATATGAATTCAAAATACTTATAAATAAGGCTAAAGAAAAAAAATCGGATGGTTGTAAAAAGCAAATATTTTAATATTTTTAAGAAAAAAATAAAGAAACTAATTATAAACAGAATAAGAATTAATTTGCTTTATATATTATCTTCATTCATTAATGACTGAAATGCAAAAATATCAGATGTTATTTTAAAAAAAACCCCAAAAAAAAGCATTTTAATATTTTAAAAAATAAATAAATGAATTATAAACAGAACAACAAGATTTAAACTGCTTTAGATATTATCTTTATTCATCAACTACAGAACCACACCAACTCACGTAACTACAGCATAAATATCGTCTCCAAAAAGATATACAAATATTCCAAGCAAAAAATATTTTCAAATACTCCGGTTGTAAACTTAGGGCAATGATGAAAGAAAACATACACATGTCAACAAAACATCTCATACGATGTGTACTGGACGGTGTTCAAAGAACTACTGCCTCCCTACTTTTTCCTTCTGCAATCTTGTTGCAGTTTTGCCATGCTTTTATCTCCACATGGAGTATACTAGGCTGGAAGAAAGGAGGTATGCTGTATATACATAAATGTCAATGAACGCGGATGCATATCTTTTATTTCCTTTCTTCCTTCCTGCTCTGTTTCTGGGTGGATGTCTTTTCATGTTATGCATTTTTGAGGAACAGGAATGGTTTTCCTCATTTAAGTACTCTATTTCACTTTTCATTTGAAATTTTGAGGCAGAATAGTTTTTCTCTAAGAACATTTTTATTATATCTATGCATGAATAGTTTTATTTCTGGAGGATTTAGTTGCTATATTTTGGTGATATGTTACCTTTTTAATACGCTTTTATTAGCTTCACCTGTATGTTTGTATGTATGTTTGTATGTTTGTATGTTTGTATGTAAAAGAATTTTGGGTCGATTTTTGGGAAAAATAATAAACTGAATTGTCAAACAGAATCCGCGATCGAATTAGTTTCCTTGGCCGAAAATTTCTTTTATTTGGCAAAAGAGGCATATTATCTCAAAGTTAATTTAAAATGTACATAAAAAACTCTTTTTAAAAAAAATTTTGGCTAAAAGAAGGACAATTTATTTGGTATAGGAGTTGAAATATAATTGAACTCACTATGGCCGAAAATCATTTATATAAACGAATTAAACTTAGCGGATAAAATAAGTGGAAAACAAAGTAAAAAATATCGGATAGTTTAAAAAAATAAAAAAATATGCTTTTAAGTTAATCAGAAAAAATAAAAAACTAATTATAAAAAAAAATAAAATTAATTTGCTTTTATATTATCTTCATTAATAATGACTGAAATGCAAAAAATAATCAGATGTTATAAAAGAAAAAAACCCCAAAAAATGAATTTTACTGTTTTAAAAATGCTTTGTATGACATTTTAAACTAACTCTGCATTTCGGAATGAAACTAGCTTTAAAAATTATAACGATTCATATCAGCACCCCACGATTTTAGAACAGTGACATTCATAAATATCGTCAAAAAAGTCATAACAAATATTCTTAAGCAAAAATTATTTTCAAATTTTCCGGTTGATAAACTTAAAATTATTAGAAAACATATTAATGTTATTTAATTTTTCTCATATGTAAATTGTTTGTGTTATTCCAAGAATATGCTTATTACATTTTTTTTTATTGACGATTGAAATGTTTTTTTTTTTGGAACAAACTTCATGGAAGAGATTTTTTTGTAATGTCTGCTTTTTTTTGCTTTTGTTGCAATTTTGACAACATTTTAATTAAAAGCAATATGTTCTATAGTTATTGATATAACTCTGGATATATTTATTACTCTATTGATGTGTTTCTGGAAGATTTCTTTTTTTTTTTTTCTGTGATATTAAATAAAATTTTAACAGGTAACATTAAGTAAATTTGGTTTTGTATTGTATGCAAAGGAGACACGTAAATTTTAAGGAAAAATAATAAATGAAATCATAAACAGAATGACAAGAATTAATCTGCTTTATATAATATCTTTATTCCTCAATGACAGAAGCATATCTTCTTTAGTTCATTTAAAATACATTTAAAAAATTAATTAGTTTATATCGAAGGACATTTTATTTGTCATGAAATATACAATGCCAAGTACAAATAATAAGTTATATGTATGAATACGAAATAAGAATAAATAATGCAATACAAATATATCGTATGGTATTTAAAAACAAAAAAAAAATATTTTAATATTTTCAAGAAAAATATAAAGAAATGAATTACAAACAGAATATCAAGAATTAAACTGCTTTATATATTATCTTTATGCATCAATGACAGAAGTACATCAACTCTTTTTTAATTCATTTAAAAATCCATTTAAAAAATTAATTAGCTTAAATCGAATGACATTATATGTGGCAGGAAATATATTATATCAAATAGGAATACGTTATGTGTATGAATTCAAAATATTTCTAAATAATACAATACAAAAAATATCGATTAGTTTTTAAAAAAAAAAAAACGTTTTAATATTTTTAAGAAAAAATAAAGCAATGATTTATAAGCAGAATAACAAGAACTAATCTGCTATACATATTATCTTTATGCATCAATGACAGAAACAAACCAATTCACGTAACTTCAGCATAAATATCGTCTCAAAACAGATATACAAATATTCCAAACAAAAATATTTTCAAATACGCCGGATGTAAACTCACGTCAAAGATGAATGAAACATATACATGTCAACAAAACATCTCATACGATGTGTACTGGACGGTGTTCACAGAACTACTGCTTCCCTCTACAATCTTGTTGCAGTTTCGCTATGCTTTTATCTCCACATGGGATATACTAGGGAGGCAAAAAAGGAAGTATGCTGTATATACATAAATGTCAATGAACGCGGATGCATATCTTTTATTTCCTTTCTTCCTTCCTGCTCTATTTCTTGGTCGATGTCTTTTCATGTTATGCATTTTTTTGAAAAACAGGATTCATTGAAGAGATTTGTTTTTTTAATGTCTTACTTTTTTGCTTTTGTTTCATTTGTGACAACATGTTACTTAAAAACAATTGGTTCTATATTTCTTGATATAATGGTAATAGAAAGAAATGTGTTTAATATAAGAATAAAAAATTATATGTAGGATTTCAAAACATTTATAAATAACGCAATATAAAAAATATCGGATGATCGTTAAAAACAAGAAATCTTTTTAATATTTGTATGAAAAAATAAATAAATAAATTATCAACAGAATATCAAGAATTCATCTGCTTTATATGTTATCGTTATGCATCAATGACAGACACCCATCAAATCTTTTTTAATCTTAGTAAATCGAATGGCATTTTACTTGCCATGAAAATTTCAAATATAAACAATACGCTATATGTATCAATTCAAAATACTTACAAATAATGCAATGCAAAAAAAATCGGATAGTAGTAAAAAAGTAAAAGAATTTTTATAATTTTAAGAAAAATTAATAAGTGAATTATAAACAGAATAACAAGAACTAATCTGCTTTATATAGTATTATCTTTATTCACCAATGACGTAAATAATCGATGATTTAAGAAAAATAAATAAATGAATTTCAAAAGAAGAATTAAGAATAAATCTGCTTTATATGTTATCGTAATTTATCAGTAACTGCAAAATAAATATCGGATGGTATTTAAAAAAAAAATTAATATTTTTGAGGAAATTCTTGTTATTCTGCTTATAATTAATCGGCTTTATATATTATCTTTAACCATCAATGATAGAATCATATACACTCTCGTAACTTCAGCAGAAATATCGTCTCGCACAAAAGATACACAAATATTCCAAACAAAAAATTTTCAAATACGCCGGATGTCAACTTAGGGTAAAGATGAAAGAAGACATATACATGTCAACAAAACATCTCATACTACGATGTGTACTGAACGGCGTTCAAAGAACTACTGCTTCCCTACCTCTCCCCCCTACAATCTTGTTGCAGTTTTGCCGTGCTTTTATCTCCACATGGAGTATATACAGAGGGAAAAAAGGAAGTATGCTGTCTATACATAAATGTCAATGAACGCGGATGCATATCTTTTATTTCCTTTCTTCCTTCCTGCTCTATTTCTGGGTGGATGTCTTTTCATGTTATGCATTTTTGAAAAAAAGGATGGTTTTCATCATTTAAGTACTCTATTTCACTTTTCATTTGAAATTTTGAGGCAGGATAGTTTTTTTTCTCCAAAAACTTTTTTATCATATCTAAGCATGAAAAGTTTTATTTCTTGCAGAATTTATTTGCTATTTTTTTTTTTTTTGGTAATATGTTACTCTGTTAAATTGTGTTTTATGCGTAAATTTGGTTTTGTATTTTATGCTAAAAATGTAAGTATTATATTTTTTTATTGGGAATTTAGATGGGTTTTTTTTTTTTTTTTTTGGGGGGAGCAAAATTCACTTCAGAGATTTTCTTGCTTTTTTGGCAACGTTTTCATTTAAAACAATTGATTCCATAGTTATGATACAACGGAAGTTGAAAAAAATGTGTTTAATATACGAAAAAAAAGTTATATATTTGATTTCAAAATATTTATAATTAATGCAATATAAAAAATTTCGGTTGGTATTTAAAAAACAAAAAATGATTTTAATATTTTTAAGAAAAAATGATTTTAAAAATTTTAAGAAAAAATAATGATTGAATTATACACAGAATATCAAGAATTTAGATGCTTTATATATTATCTTAATTCATCAATGACAGAAATACGCCAACTCTTCTTTAGTTCATTTAAAATACATAGAAAAACTTCATTTTAAAAAATTAATTAACTTGATTTGAATGACACTTTACTTGCCACGTAATATACTATACTAAAAACGAATAATAAGTTATATAAAGGAATTCAAAGTATTTATAAATAATGCAATACAAAACTAACGGTGGGTAATTAAAAAAAAACGGTTTATTATTTTTTAGAAAATATAAATGAATAAATTATAAACAGAAAAGCAAGAATTAATCGACTTTATATATTTTCTTTATTCATCAATGAATGCAATACAAAAAATATCGGATGGTATTTAAAAAACAAAAACCTTTTCAAGAATAAATAAATAAATGAATTATAAATAGAATAAAAAGAATTAATCCGCTTTTATATATTAACTTTATTCATCAACAACAGAAACACACCAATTCACGTAACTTCAGGATAAATATCGTCCCACAAAAAAGATAGACAAATATTCCAAACAAATATATTTTCAAATACGCCGGATGTCAACTTACGGCAAAGATGAAAGAAAACGTATACATGTCAGCAAAACAATCTCATACGATGTGTACTGGACTTCTGTTCAAAGAACTACTGCAGCCCTACTGCTTCCCTCTACAATCTTGTTGCAGTTTTGCTATGCTTTTATCTCCACATGGAATATACTAGGGAGAAAAAAAGGAAGTATGCCGTATGTACATAAATGTCAATGAGCGCGGATGCATATCTTTTATTTCTTTTCTTCCTTCCTGCTCTGTTTCTGGGTGGATGCCTTTTCATGTGATGCATTTTTGAGGAACAGGAATGGTTTTCATCATTTAAGTACTCTATTTCACTTTTCATTTTTTCACATATAAATTGTTAGATTTTATTTAAAACATGTACTGATGCGGTATAGCTTTGAGTTTGATTATAATATATTTTCATGACATAAATCCTCTTTTAATTTATACTTTTATAACTACTTTTACATGCGTCGATTTTTAATATGCATCGATTTAAATGCGCTGTTAATAATATACATCGATTTAAATGCCGTGTTAATAATATACATCGATTTAAATGCCCTATTAATAATATACATCGATTTAAATGCCCTGTTACTGACAAACATCGATTTAAATGCCCTGTTACTGACAAACATCGACTTAAATGCCCTGTTAATGACAAGCATCGACTTAAATGCCCTGTTAATGACAAACATCGACTTAAATGCCCTGCCAGTGACATACATCGATTTAAATGCTTTAACAACAAATTATATACTTAAGAAAAAAATAATAAATTTATTATAAGCAGAATAAGAGGAATTAATCTCCTTTACATATTATCTATATTCATCAACGATTGCAAAATAAAAAATATCGGATGGTATTTAAAAAATAAAAACATTTTTATATTTTTAAGAAAAAATAAATGAATTATGAACAGAATAACAAGAACTAATCTGCTTTATATATTATTTTTATTCATCAATGACAGAAACACCTCAACTCACGTAACTTCAGCATAAATATCGTCTCAAAAACGACATACAAATAATCCAAACCAAAATATTTTTCAAATGCGCCGGATGTAAACTTACTGCAAAGATGGAAGGAAACATATACATGTCAACAAAACATATCCTACGATGTGTACTGGACGGTGTTTAAAGAACTACTGCTGCTGCCCTACTGCTTCCCTCTGCAATCTTGTTGCAGTTTTGATATGCTTTCATCTCCGCAAGGAATATACTAGGGAGGCAAAAAAGGAAGTATTCTGTATATACGTAAATGTCAATGGACGTGGATACATATCTTTTATTTCCTTTCTTCCTTCCTGCTCTATTTCTTGGTGGATGTCTTTTCATGTTATGCATTTTTTGAAAAAAAGGATGGGTTTTCATCATTTAAACACTCTATTTCACTTTTCATTTGTAATTAAAAAGCAGGATAGTTTTTTTTTTCTCCTAAAACATTTTTATTATGTCTGTGCAATGAATAGTTTTATTTCAGGAGCATATAAAATAAATAAATGAGTTATTTATAAACATAACAACAAGAATTTATCTGCTATATATATTATCTTTATTCATCTATGACAGAAGCACATCAACTCACGTAACTTCAGCACAAACATCATCTCAAAAGAGATATACAAATATTCTAAAAAAATATTTTCAAACACGCCAGATGTAAACTTACGACAAAGATGAAAGAAAACATATAGATGTCAACAAAACATCACATACAATGTGTACTGGACGGTGTTCACAGACCTACTGCTTCCCTCTACAACCTTGTTGCAGTTTCGCTATGCTTTTATCTCCACATGGAATATACTAGGGAGGTAAAAAGGAAATATGCTGTCTATACATAAATGTCAATGAACGCGGATGCATATCTTTTATTTCCTTCCTGCTCTATTTCAGGGAGGATGTCTTTCCATGTTATGCATTTTTGAAAAACAGGGTAGGTTTTCATCATTTAAGTACTCTATTTCACTTTTCATTTGAAGTTTTGAGGCAGAATAGTTTTTTTTTTTTTCTCAAAAAACATTTTTATTGTATCTGTGCATGAATAGCTTTATTTACCTAGGATTTATTGCTACTTTTTTTTGGTTATATGTTACCTTTTTAAAATTTTATTTTATACGTAAATTTGGTTTTGTATTTTATCCTAAGAATATAATTATGTCATTTTTTTATTAACTTTTGTTCCAAATAAAATTTCATTGAAGAGATATTTTGTAAAGTCTTTTTTTACTTGTATTGCATTTCACAAAAAGAGTGAAGTAACAACTTTTCGCCAATTGAACTTATATAATTTTGTAATAGGTAATTATGCCACTTTTTTGCTATATTGCTATTAAATTTTTCTATGTTAATTTTTTGCATATAAATTATTAAATTTTGTTTAAAACGTGTACTGAAGTAAAGTAGCTTTAAAATTGATTTTAATATATTTTAACCACCTAAATCCTTTTTTAATTTTATACTTTTATAACAAACTGTTTTTACATACGTCAATTTAAATGCCCTGTTAATAATATGCATCGGTTTAAATGTCCTGTTAACAATATACATCGATTTAAATGTCCTGTTAACAATATACACTTTAAACGCCCTGTTAATGACATACATCGATTTTAATGTCCTATTAATGGCATATATCTAGTTAAATGCCCTGTTAATGGCATACGTAAATTTTAAAAACACTTGGCAAAGACCTTAGCAAGCAGTTAGCAAGGGACTACACGTTGAACTGAATCAACTAAAATACGTGGTCTTATTAAAAACATTTTTATTATATATATGCATGGATAGTTTTGTTTCTGGGGAATTTATTGCTATTTTTTGGAGATATGTTATCTTTTTAAAATTTCATTTTATACTTAAATTTGGTTTTGTGTTTTCTTTTAAGAATATAAGTATTACATTTTTTTTCATTGAGATTCAAATATTTTTTGGGACAAAATTCATTGAAGAGATTTTTTTGTAATGTCTTGCTTTATCGCTTCTGTTGCATTTTAACATTTTAATTAGAAACAATTGGTTCTATAGTTGTTGATATAACGGTAGTAGAAGAAAATATGTTTAATATATAAACTTAACTTTTCAAAACAGTTTTCTATCGCATAATCCTCAAGAGTTAGCAAACTTAATAGTTGAGAATTTTTCAATTCCTATTATTTAAAAAAAAAACTTTTACAACGAATGTATTATATAAGAGTACTGAATAAATTAGTATTTAACAGTGCTTCCTCCTAAACACTGCAAGAGAGACGCCTGTGACATTAGCGAGAAATAGTCAGTAGGCTTCGAGATTCTCACCAGTGAAGAAGTACAGCGCAACTGGTTTAGTACAGCACAATCACGTGCTTGTGTTGAGTAACGTCGTGATTCTAATTTCTCATACCGACAGGAAATATATGTAACGCAATTTTCTGATAAGTTGGCCTACAGGCGCTGAACCGGAGAGAAAGTATATTTCGCTCATCCAACGCGTAACCGAGTATCTTTATTTTAGGTTTAGAAGTGGAATCCTTCCACGAACCTTTAATTATATGTCTTAAATGCTTTATTTATAACTGTATATGTGTGCTGTTTGTTCGCGTGTGAATAAAGCTGTGAGTTCTCAAACCTGAATCTCAAGTCACAACTCAACAACACTCAGTTACAATCCATCTGCACAACCCTCAACACTACAGTATTACATTTTCATCTGTTTTAGAAAAAATAAAAATACGTAACGTGTTTAAATTAACGATATATCTTAAACATTAAACATAAATGTATAACTTTAAAACTAGTCATTATTCAATTTAACCACTCGGTAAAGAACCTATAATATATTTGCAAGAATCTCTCGCAAATAAATTATTCCATAAATAACCTACAAGTTAATATGAAATCAATGTTGCTTGAGATTAATATATAAGTATTATGTTTAATTAAGAAGTCCTCAAAGTTAGAGTAAAAAACTTATTGCAAATGAAAAATTAGAAATTTAAAAATATGATAATGTCATTGATTTCCTCAAAGATGCATTACAATTCTCCATAAACGTTACTCACTCTATTCAATGAAGTATTATTTTGGCATTCAAAGTTCATAATCAATTTAAAATTTCACTTTTTTTTTTAACATGTATTCTATTTCAAAACATTCTAATTTAAAAATAAATATTAGGCTTCTTTATGAATATACTTTAACTAGAAGTTAAATACTTGCACGGGTTGTTGCACGGGGCATTTTGTTTCATAACATTGATATTAATGTAAAAATAATTTATTACAAAACACTGGTATTGAAATTTATTTTATTAACATATTGTAACGATGTAATGCATTATTATGCTATAATAAAGCTATATTTTCATTGTACTAAACTACAGATAGTTATTTAATAAAAAAAAAGAAAATTTAAATTGCTTTTTGGCTACTCTCTAGAGTAAATAATGGACTTAGAGATACAATTTTTTTAATGAGGGCTACAATCCTTATCTTACATTATATATATATATATATATAATTATATGTATGTATATCTCAATATATCTATATGTATAAGAACACACCATATCAATTCAAAAATCAAAAAAGAAGTGTCAAGGAAAGAACTAGAAATGCTTTAATTTAACACAACAATAGCAACAATAATATTCGCTACAAATAAAATATTGTGTGCTGCATAAGAATACAATCAAATTGTATAAACAATAGCAACACAAACAATATATACAGTACAAAAGAACCCGCAGAGCCTACATTTAGATCCCTCAAAAGAAAATAAAAAATAACATATTTATAAGACATTTGTTTTCACTCTTTTATTTAATTTTCTTTATCATGTCCTCTGCAAATTTAGTATGTTTATCTTAAAACCGCGGATTGTTTACTTATAAGCGTTTATTCAATTTATTATAACAAAGTACTGATATTAATGCAACTATTTTATTCTGTGGATAAATCATTTTGGATTATTAGTAACAGCAACTCACCTTAACAAAAGCACAATTTATTATTTTTCTAGATATATTGCTTTGCTTATAGTGAAAATGTCTTATATAAATATATCTAAAGGATGACAAAATAATTTGAATGTTTTGTATCCCCTTTTTTTTGTATTTTACATTTATCCAGTAGGTGCGTAGGTGCGCAGTAGATCTACCTCCCCGTGGTGCACCTGGTAACATTTTTCAGTGGCTAAAAGATCTACAACTTGGCATTATTGTTAGATTAATGAACTCTGTTTCAGTATGTATTGTTGTATTATCTGTTCTTTTTTATTTTTCGTTGTTCTTTTTTTTGTTGTTGTTGTAACTCTTCATAATCTGCCATTGGAAATAAAAAAAAAAACATTAATTCTTTTAATTTTTTTAACAAATTTTGTATTTGTATATGATAAAGAAAGTGCGATACAGATTGTAGAGAATTTGCATTGTTTTTTAATAATAGTTAAATATCTAATTTATTTTAACCTATTTAAATTATTTTTCCAGTTTGCAGAAATCATAGATTTCAATTAGTATCCAAATTAAATCGTTTGGAATGTATTAAAATCTTTCAAATAATGTTTTTGAACTATTGATTTGCATGAATATTTATTGCTACATGTAATTTTATCATTTTGATAGCTTCTATCAGATAATTTTTAAAAAATGCAATTACATGCATTTTTACACATAACAAGACTCAAGTGTTTAAATTGACTTTTTAATTGAAAATAAAATAGCAATAGAAACCCTTTAAATATACTCTTTCACATACAATTTAATTGAAATGAATAAATCTTCCTTAATAAGTTTTTATCAAAGACTATTTTAAATATCTCATAAAAACTATAAAAATCCAATTATCAAAATAAAATCCAAACAAAAAACCAATTATCAAAAAGAAAAATTTTGATAGAACTTTATATGCAGTTAAAAATTAATCTCTTTATTTTCAATTGAGGGAAATTGTTTGTTATTACATTTAAAACATCTTATTGTTGAAAGCAAATTTTCACCATTTCATTTAAAAAGCAAAATTTACTTTTACTCATCGAAAAATATACTCCATTTTAAAATGTTTTTTCACAATTAAATCAAACATTTAATTATTATTTTTTCAATAATTAATCAATATAATAAACGTACAGATATATCATTTAATCAAAACAGTATACCAATTACAAATTTAATCTACATAAAATAGCAGTAAAAACCATTTAAATACACTCTTTCACATGCAATTTAATTGAAATGAATAAATCTTTATCAGTTTTCTTTATCAAACATATTTATAAGAAAATCTCAGAAAAACAATAAAAATCAAAAATAATTTTTAATTATTAAATTTAAAACATTGTTGAAAGCAAATTTTCACCATTTCCTCTAAAAAGCAAAATGCTGGCAAATTTATTTTTTTTACTCGTAGATAAAATAAACTCAATTTTAAAATGTTTTATCACAACTAGAGAAACTTTTGTAAAGTCATTAATTAGATGTTTAATCTACATAATAAACCTATTGATATATCATTTAATCAATACGATAGATCAATTACAAGTTTAATCTATATAAAGCAGCAATAAAAACCATCTAAACATATTTCACATGCAATTTAATTTAAATGAATTAATCTTTTTTAACCTGTTTTTTATCAAAGATATTTTTTAAATCTCAGAAAAACTATAAAAATCTAATTATCAACAAGAAATCCAACTATCAAAAACGAAATCCTAACCAAATATCCAACTATTAAAAATAAATTCCAAACAAAATAGAAAACAATTATCAAAAATAAAAACTTTGATAGAAGATTTTATTTTTGATAATTAGTTCTTTTCTGTTGGATTTTATTTTTGATTAGATATTTTATTTGGATTTTATTTTGGATTTATTTTTTAAGCTGGTGTAGAATTAAAAGATAATTTCTTTATTTTCAACTGGAAACTGGGTGAAAGCGCTATTACATTTATAACAGCATATTGTTGAAAGCAAATTTTCAACATTTCGTTTAAAAAGCAAAATGTGGGAGATTTATTTATTTTGTTGTAACTAATCATTAAAATACACTCACTTTTAAAATACTATTCCATATTTAGAGTAAACATCTAATTACTTACTTTTCAAATGTTATTTTAAAAAATAAATAGATAAATATATTATGTAATCTACACGATATAGCAATTACAAGTTTAATAAATTATACTTTAAAATTATTTCAACAACACCTTGAGAGCAAATAAAAAGCTTAGTGATCATTGTGTAACAAATATAAGAAACAAATATCAAAGTTAAAAAAAACACTTCAATTTTTACTTTGAGATAAAAGGAAAACTGTGTTTCTTTAAAAAGTCATTTATTTTTCTGCTACACTGCTAACAGTTAAAATAACGATGCACTCAGGCTTACAAAAGGCAGGCTTTGCGCTGCCGACTCAATTTTTGATTCTATTTTTTTTTAATTTTTTCCCGTGGTATATACCAACTATTTTAAATCCCTATTAATAAAGAAATACGTAATCATCCTAACCCATTTGACAGGCCAGTGGGTTTTTAAATGAGTTTTTTTCTTTCAAAACTTCATTTTAAAAGTTGTTTTATTTTTATGAGAGATTTGCCATTTTTTTTTTTTCTTTCTCTGTCTTGAATTTACTTTGTTCTTTATGTTGCCCTTTGCTTTTTTTTTTTTTTTGTTCTTTTCGAACGAGATGAAAAAGTTATAGCACCGTCAATAGATAATTTTTTTAATACTTTAACACAATGCCTTCATTTTTTTTTTTTTTTTTTTTTTTTTTTTTTTTTTTTTTTTTTGATACGTAGTGTTTTTCTAAAGTGCGAATTTCTTGGTTATCGTCTTGTAAATTCTAGAATAAAGTGAAAGATATCATCGCCCCCAGTCTCAATTTTCGATTTTTTTTTTTTTTTTTGAAGGATTATTTTAATTATTTCCATTAACGCATCAAAAGCGCTTTGAAAAAAATTGATATGGTTTTAATCCTATAAAAAACCTATTGCTGAGGAAAGCGAAATGAAAGACCGCTTTAATAATGAAATCAATTGGGAAAAATACTTAACTTTAGTAACACACATAAAAGTCGGAATTTTTTTTAATATAAATCTATTAATAATAAATGCAAAGGCAGCTCTATTAACTCTAAATTTATTTTTATATTGAACAATAAATTAAAAAACATCCAATTATCAAATAATAAAATCGAAACAAAAAAATTAATCCAATTAAAAAAAAAATAAAATCCGAATAAAAAAAAAATCCAAATATAAATAATAAAATCCGAATAAAAAATAATCCAAATATCAAAAATAAAATCCGAGAAAAAAAAAACCAATCCAATTATCAAAATAAAATCCAAACGAAAAAATAATCCAATTTTAAAAATTAAATACAAGCAAAAACAAAAAATCAATTAATCAAAAACAAAAAACAAACAAAAAAACATCCGATTACCAAAAATAAAATCCTAAAACTGCAAATACCCAAAGTAAAATCAATATCAATATCAATTATCAATATTAAAAACTTTGATAGAAGTTGATGTATACATTTAAAACATCATATTGTTGAAGGCAAATTTCAATATTTCGTCGAAAAAGCAAAATGTTTTGCAAATTTGCTTATTTTTTTAATTCAACGATAAAATATATTCAATTTAAAAAGAAATTCACAATAGTAATAAAAATTAATTCTTATCGTTTCAAAACTTAGTCTATATAACAAACTTACAGATAGTTCATTTAATCACCATGCTATGTCAATTACAAGTTTAATAAATTATACTTAAAAGATTATTGGAATCAAACGATTTTTAAACACCTTGAGAACACATAAAAAGCTTAGTGATCATTATGTAACAAATATAAGAAACAAATATCAAAGTTAAAAAAACACTTCAAATTTTACTTTGAGATAAAAGGAAAACTGTGTTTCTTTAGAAAGTCATTTATTTTTCCGCTACACTGCTAACGGGGAAAATAATGGTGTATTACTCAGACTTTCCACTGCCGACTCAAATTTTGATTCTTATTTTTTTATTTTTTCCCCTTGGTATGTACCAACTATTTTAAATCCCTATTAATAAAGAAATACGTAATCATCCTAACCCATTTGATAGGCCAGTGGGTTTTTAAATGGGTTTTTTTTTTCAAAACTTCATTTTAAAAGTTATTTTATTTTGATGAGAGCTTTGACATTTTTTTTTTCTTTCTTTCTGGAACTTTTTGTTCTTTCTGTTGTCGTTTATTTATTTATTTATTTTTTTTTGTTCTTTTAGAACGAGATGAAAAAGTTATAGCACCGTCAAAAGATAATTTTTTAATACTTTAACAAAATGGCCTTCATTTTTTTTATTGCGTTATATTTTTCTTCTAAAGTGCGAATTTCTTGGCTATCGTCTTGTAAAATTCTAGAATAGAGTGAAATATTATCGGCCTCCAGTCTCAATTTTCGATTTGTTTTTTAAAAAGATTATTTTAATTATTTTCATTAACACATCAAAGGCGCTTTCACAAAAAAAATGATATGGTTTTAATCGCATAAAAAAACCTATTGCTGGGGAAAGCGAAATAAAAGGCCGCTTTAATAATGAAATCAATTATGAAAAGACTTAACTTTTTTAACACGCATAAACGTCAGAAAATTTTTTTTTAATATAAGTCTGTTAATAATAAAAGCGAACGCACTGGTATTAACTCTGAATTTATTTTTATATTGAAAAGTTAATTTAAAAAAACTAGAAATAAGTCAATTATCAAAATATAAAATCTAAACATAAAAAATTGTATTATCAAAAATAAAATCAAAACACAAAAAATCAATTATCAAAAATAAAAAAATCAAAAACAAAAAAAAATATCAAAAATAAAATTCAAATGAACATAAAAATTCAATTATCAAAAGTTAAATCCAAATCAAAAACAAAAAAAAATCCAACTATCAAAAATAAAATTCAAATGAACATAAAAATTCAATTATCAAAATTAAAAAATTTGATATAAGTTTAATGTAGATATTTAAAATATAGTGTTGAAAGCAAATTTCAACATTTTGTCTAAAAAGCGCAATGTTTTCAAATTGTTTTTTTTTTAATCATTGATAAAATATACTCAATTTAAAATAATTTTTTTCACAATTATAAAATTATCTAATTATTAAATTTCCAAATGTTAGCCTGTATAATAAATCTATAAATGTATCATTTAATCAACACGATATATCCATTACATATTTAATTAATTATACTTAAAAGATTATTGGAATCAATCGAAATTTAAACACCCCAAGAACAAATAAAAAGCTTAGTGATCATTATGTAACAAATATAAGAAACAAATACCAAAGTTAAAAAAAACCACTTCAATTTTTAATTTGAGATAAAAGGAAAACTGTGTTTCTTTAAAAAGTCATTCATTTTTTTACTACAGTGCTTGCTAAGAGGGGAAATAACGGTGTATTTCTCAGGCTTACAAAAGGCAGGCTCTTCACTGCCGACTCAATTTTGATACCATTTTTTTTCCCGTGGTATATACCAACTATTTTAAATCCCTATTAATAAAGAAATACGTAATCATCCTAACACATTTGACAGACCACTGAGTTTTTAATGGTTTTTTTTTTTTTCAACTTTAAAAATGAAGAAGTTGTTTTATTTTGATGGGAGTTTTGCCATTTTTTTCCCCCTCTCTTGAATGTACTTTGTTCTTTTTGTTGTCGTTTGGGGTTTTTTTTTTTTTTTTTTTTTTTTTTTTTTTTTTTTAGAATGAGATGAAAAAGTTACAGCACCGTCAAAAGATAATTTTTTAATACTTTAACACAACGCCTAAGTTTTTTTTTTTTTTTTTTTTTTTTTTTGATGCGTTGTATTTTTTTTCTAAAGTGTGAATTTCTTAGTTATCGTCTTGAAAATTCTAGAATAGAGTGAAAGATATCATCGGCCCACAGTCTAAATTTTAGATTTTGCTTTTTTTTTAAATGATTATTTATTTTAATTATTTCCATTAACGGATCAAAGGCGTTTTCCAAAATATTAATGAAATCGCTTTAATAATGAAATCAATTATAAAAAAGGCTTAACTTTAGTAACACTCATAAATGTCAAAAGCTTCTTTTTTAATATAAATCTGTTAATAATAAAAGCGAAGACAGTTGTATTAACTCTAAATTTATTTTTATATTGAAAATTAAATTTAAAAAACAAAAATATACAATTACCAAAAAAAAATCAACTGTCAAAAAAAAAATCCAACCAAAAAAATCCAATTATCAAAAATAAAATCGAAACAAAAAAACCAAAAAATTCAATTATCAAAAATAAATTCCAAAAAAAAAAATTCAATTATCAAAATTAAATCTTTGTTAGAATTTAATGCAGACATTTAAAACATCATACTGTTGAAAGCAAATTTCAAAATTTCGTCTCAAAACCGAAATATTTTCAAATTGTTTTTTTTTTTTTTTTAGTCATCGATAAAATATACTCAATTGCAAAATATTTTTGCACAATTAGAGTAAACATACAATTAATAATTTTTCAAAAGTTAGTCTGCATAATAAACCTGTAGATATATAATTTAATCAACATGATATATCATTTACAAATTTAATAAATTATACTTAAAAGATTATTGGAGTCAATCGAAATTTAAACACCTCAAGAAACAAAAAATCTTAATGATCTTTATGTAACAATATAAGAAACAAATATCAAAGCTAAAAAAAGCACTTCATTTTTTACTTTGAGATAAAAGGGAAAACTGTATTTCTTTAAAAAGTCATTTATTTTTCTGCTACAGTGCTAATAGGGAAAATAACGGTGTATTACTCAGGCTTACAAAAGGCGGGCTTTTCGCTGCCAACTCAATTTTTGATTCTATTTTTTTTTTTTTTCCATGGTATATACCAACTATTTTAAATCCCTATTAATTTATTAATAGGGATTATTTCTTTAGAAATACGTAATCATCTTTACCCATTTGACAGGCCAGTGGGTTTTTAAATTAGGTTGGTTTTTTTTTCAAAACTTCTTTATTTTAAAAGTTGTTTTATTTTGATGAGAGTTTTGCCATTTTTTTACCTCTCTCTCTATCTCTCTCTATCTTGAATTTACTTTGTTCTTTTTTGTTGCCGTTTGCTTTTTTTTTTTTCTTTTACAACGAGATGAAAAAGTTACAGCGCCGTCAAAATATATTTTTTTTAATACTTTAAAACAATGTCTTCATTTTTTAATGCGTTGTGTTTTTTTCTAAAGTGTGAATTTCTTGGTTATCGTCTTGTAAATTCTAGAAGAGAGCCAAAGATATCATCGTCCCCCAGTCTCAATTTTCGATTTGGCTTATTTTTTTTTAAGATTATTTTAGTTATTTCCATTAACGCATCAAAGGCGCTTTGAAAAAAAATTGATATGGTTTTAATCGCATAAATAAAACTTATTGCTGAGGAAAGAGAAATAATTGATTTCATTATTAAAGCTCCCTTTTATGAAAAAGACTTAACTTTAATAATACTCATAAGCTTGGGACGTTTATTTTTTTTCTCAATATAAATATGATAATAATAAATGCGGAAGCAGCTGTATTAATTTGTTTTTTCTTCATTATTTTCCACATACTTAGACAATCGTCTTTTATGTCTTAAGCAAGGGTTGCACTGACGTTACTCAGTTAGCACTACCTAGGGGGTGCGTGTAACTTGAAGATAAGCCACGGACGCGGTTTGGTTTTTGGTTTGTCGCTCTACAATTATCTTATGCACACGAGGGCTAAACAGACCGGGACCTATAATTTAACCTGGATTCCGAATCACTCACAAACATCCATGCCACCTCTAGGATTTGAACGTTGAGCCTGGTATACAAAAGGCCGGAACGATACCACTAGCTACCAGACCGTTTCACGGAAGCGGAGTAACACTACCACCCCCCAACGCTATGACCGGGACCTACGGTTTAAGGTGGATTCTGAACCACTATAATCATCTATGGCACCGCCGGGACTCGAAACTATCTATGGACTCGAAACCGTAACCTGTAGCACCGAGGCCCAGAGCGCTAGACACTCAGCCATCAGCCGCCATCGATAAAATATTCTCAATTTTAAAAGTTTTTTTTGCAATAAGAGTAAATATCTAATCATTAACTTTTCAACAGTTAGTCTATATTATAAACCTATAAATATATCATTTAATCAACACGATATACCAATTACAAGTTTAATAAATTATACTTAAAAGATTATTGTAATCAATAGAAATTTAAACACCTTGCGAACCAATAAAATGTTTAGTTATCATTATGTAACAAATATAAGAAGCAAATATCAAAGTTAAAAAAAAAACCACTTCCATTTTTACTTTGAGATAAAAGGAAAACTGTGTTTCTTTAAAAAGCCATTTATTTTTCTGCTACACTGTTAAAAGGGAAAATAACGGTGTATTACTCAGGCTAAAATAACGGCTTTTCACTGCCGACTCATTTTTGATTCTGTATTTTTTTTTCTCGTGGTATATACTAACTATTTTAAATCCCTGTTAATAAAGAAATACGTAATCATCCTAATCCATTTGACTGGCCAATGGGTTTTTAAATGAGTTTTTTTTTCAAAACTTCTTCATTTTCAAAGTTGTTTTCTTTTGATGAGAGTTTTGCCATTTTTTTTTCTCCTTCTATTGAATTTATTTTCTTCTTTTTGTTGTCGTTTGGTGTTCTTTTTTATTCTTTTCGAACGAGATGAAAAAGTTATAGCACCGGCAAAAGATAATTTTTTTTAATACTTTAACACAATGTCTTCACTTTTTTTAATGCGTTGTATTTTTTTTTCTGAAGTGCGAATTTCTTGGTTAACGCCTTGTAAATTCTAGAATAGAGTGAAAGATATCATCGGTCTCCAGACTCAATTTTTGATTTGGTCTTTTTTTTAAATGATTATTTTAATTATTTCCATTAACGCATCAAAGGAGCTTTCACAAAAAAATTGATATGGTTTTAATCCCATAAAAAAACCTATTGCTGAGGAAAGCAAAATAATTGATTTCATTATTAAAGAGGTCCTTTTATGAAAAAGAGTTAACTTTCATAACACGCCTGAACGTCGGACGTTTATTGTTTTTCAATATAAATATGCTTATAATAGACGCGAAGACAGCCATATTAACCTTTTTTCCCTAATGCAGCTGGCAAATACTTACACAGTCGTCTTTTATGCCATAATCAAGGGTTGCTCCGATGTTACTCACTTAGCACTCACTACCCAGGGGTTGCGTGTAGATGGAAGATAAGCCACGGACGCGGTTTAGTTTTTGGTTTGTCGCTCTACGGTCATCTATAAATATATACGGTCACACGGTGTGTGCACTCGAGGAATACACACACAGGGACCAACAGTTTAACCTAGATTCCGAACCACTGACAAACATCCATGCCACAGCCAGGATTCGATCAGGACAGCCTTGAACATGAAACCATGGATACCAAAGGCCAGAACGCTAGCCACTTGCCCACTAGGCCCTCTGCGGACGCGAAGTATCAATACCCCGCAACGCTCTACAATCATAATAGAACGGGACCTACGGTTTAAAGTGGATTCCGAACCACTACAAACATTCATGGCACCTCCGAGGCAAGAACCCGAAATATGTGGCACCGATAAAATATACTCAATTTTAAAATGTTTTTTTCACAATAAGAGTAAATATCTAATTATTAACTTTTCAACAGTTAGTCTATATAATAAACCTATAAATATATCATTTAATCAACACGATATATCACTTACAAGTGTAATAAATTATACTTAAACGATTGCTGAAATCAAACGACGTTTTAAACACCTCAAGAACACATAAAAAGCTTAGTGATCATTACGTAACAAATATAGGAAACAAATATCAAAGTTAAAAAAAACACTTCAATTATCAATATTAAAAACACACCAATTATCTATATTAAAAACTTTGATAGAAGTTGATGTATACATTTAAAACATCATATTGTTCAAGGCAAATTTCAACATTTCGTCGAAAAAGCAAAATGTTTTGCAAATATGCTTATTTTTTTAATTCAACGATAAAATATATTCAATTTTAAAAAAAATTCACAATAGTAATAAAAATTAATTCTTATCGTTTCAAAACTTAGTCTATATAACAAACTTACAGATACTTCATTTAATCACCATGTTATGTCAATTACAAGTTTAACAAATTATACTTAAAAGATTATTGGAATCAAACGATTTTTAAACACCTTGAGAACACATAAAAAGCTTAGTGATCATTATGTAACAAATATAAGAAACAAATATCAAAGTTAAAAAAACACTTCAAATTTTACTTTGAGATAAAAGGAAAACTGTGTTTCTTTAAAAAGTTATTTATTTTTCCGCTACACTGCTAACGGGGAAAATAACGGTGTATTACTCAGGCTTACAAAAGGCAGCCTTTTCACTGCCGACTCAATTTTTGATTCTTATTTTTTTATTTTTCCCCCTTGGTATGTACCAACTATTTTAAATCCCTATTAATAAAGAAATACGTAATCATCCTAACACATTTGATCCAGTGGGTTTTTAAATGAGTTTTTTTTTTCAAAACTTCATTTTAAAAGTTGTTTTATTTTGATGAGATCTTTGACATTTTTTTTTCTCTCTCTCTTGAATTTACTTTGCTCTTTATTTTGTCGTTTGGTGTTCTTTTTTTTTTTTTTTTTTCTGTCTTTTAGAACGAGATGAAAAAGTTACACCACCGTCAAAAGATAATTTTTTAATACTTTAACACAATGGCTTCGGTTTTTTTAATACGTTGCAATTTTTTTTTCTAAAGTGCGAATTTCTTGGTGAACGTCTTGTAAATTCTAGAATAGAGTGAAAGATATCATCGGCCCCCAGTCTCAATTTTTGATTTGGTCTTTTATTTTAAAGATCACTTTAATTATTTCCATTAACGCATCAAAGGAGCTTTCACAAAAAAATTGATATGGTTTTAATCCCATAAAAAAACTTATTGCTGAGGAAAGCGAAATAATTGATTTCATTATTAAAGCTCCCTTTTATGAAAAAGACTTAACTTTCATAACACGCCTGAACGTCGAACGCTTATTTTTTTTCATTATAAATATGCTTATAATAGACGAGAAGACAGCCGTATTAACCCTTTTTTTTCCTAATGCAGCTGGCAAATATTTACACAGTCGTCTTTTATGCCACTACCCAGAGGTTGCGTGTAGATGGAAGATAAGCCACAGACGCGGTTTAGTTTTTGGTTTGTCGTTCTACGGTCATCTATAAATATATACGGTCACACGGTGTGTGCACACGAGGAATACACACACAGGGACCTACAGTTTAACCTGGATTCCGAACCGCTGACAAACATCCATGCCACAGCCAGGATTCGATCAGGACAGCCTTGAACATGAAACCATGGATATTAAAGGCCAGAACGCTAGCCCCTTGCCCACTAGGCCCTCTGCGGACGCGAAGTATCAATACCCCGCAACGCTCTACAATCATAATAGAACGGGACCTACGGTTTAAAGTGGATTCCGAACCACTACAAACATTCATGGCACCGCCGAGGCAAGAACCCGAAATATGTGGCACCGATAGAATATACTCAATTTTAAAATGTTTTTTTCACAATAAGAGTAAATATATAATTGTTAACTTTTCAACAGTTAGTCTCTTTAATAAACCTATAAATATATCATTTAATCAACACGATATATCAATTACAAGTGTAATAAATTATACTTAAAAGATTGCTGAAATCAAACGACGTTTTAAACACTTCAAGAACAAATAAAAAGCTTAGTGATCATTACGTAACAAATATAAGAAACAAATATCAAAGTTAAAAAAAACCACTTCAATTTTTACTTTGAGATAAAAGGAAAACTGTGTTTCTTTAAAAAGTCATTCATTTTTCCGCTATACTGCTAATAGGGAAAATAACGGTGTATTACTCAGGCTTACAAAAGGCAGGCTTTTCACTGCCGACACATTTTTGATACTGTATTTTTTTTTTTCGTGGTATATACCAACTATTTTAAATCCCTATTAATAAAGAAATACGTAATCATAATAACTCATTTGACAGGCCAGTGGGTTTTTTAATGAGCTTTTTTTTCAAAACTTCTACATTTTAAAAGTTGTTTTATTTTGATGAGAGTTTTGCAATTTTTTTTTCTCTCTTGAACTTACTTTGTTCTTTTCGTTGTCGTTTGCTGATCTTTTTTTTTTCTTTTAGAACGAGATGAAAAAGTTATGGCGCCGGCAAAAGATTTTTTTTTTTAATACTTTAGCACAATGCCTTGATTTTTTTTTTTTTTTTTTTTTTTTTTTTTTTTGATGCGTTGTATTTTTTTCTAAAGTGCGAATTTCTTGTTTTTATCGTCTTGTAAATTCTAGAATAAAGTGAGAGATATCATTGGTCCCCAGTCTCAATTTTAGATTGGATTTTTTTTTAAATGATTATTTTAATTATTTCCATTAACGCATCAAAGGAGCTTTTAAAAAAAATTGATATGGTTTTAATCTTATAAAAAATCCTATTCCTGTGGAAAGCGAAATAATTGATTTCATTATTAAAGCGACCTTTTATGAAAAAGACTTAACTTTAATAACACGCATAAGCGTCGGACGTGTTTTTTTCAATACGAATATGTTACTAATAAATGCGAAGGCAGCTGTATTAACTCTTTTTTATTTCCCAATGCATCTGGCAAATACTTAGATAGTCGTCTTTTATGTAATAAGCAAGGGCTGCAAGTACTACACCTGTTTTGCGTAAAAAAATAAAAACATTCATTTGTCTTCCATCATGCGCTTTCTAAACTTTTTCTACTAATCTTAATTTCTTTTTTTTTTTTTTTTTTTGGCTGTTACATTTCAAAATCTTTGATTGTTTTCTATTTTTGTCAAAGTTACTCAGACTTCTCAATAACTTAAGAACATTTTTTCGAAACAATCATTTCTGTAACGGAAATATAACTCTAACCAGAGGCTGTGAGACTTCTTAAAAATGAACCCAAAACTTTCCAACAACTATTTTAACTATCAGTACAAGGACTCTAATAGGCATTATTTTTCAAAGCAGTGACGGCAGTGTGTCCCATGAATAAAAATCAAACTTTTTTTTTACATATTAGGTAGCTAGTTCTAATCATTCTTGGATCAATTCTTCTAAAAAAATTCTCCAATCTCTTTAGTAAAAAAAAGGAAAATATTCATATTTGTTCTACATGCTCTTTCCAAACTTTTTCTACTAACATTTTATGCTTGGTTGTTATTTTTCCAAATCTTTGACTGTCCTCTATTTTTATTTTTCTGCAGACTCCTCAACCCAGATAGTTCTACAAGTAATCCGATTATCAATGCAAGGGCTCTAATAGGAATCTTTTTCTATTAGAGCAGCGTATCCCATGAAGAAGAACCAAACTGGGCGCGGTCAGTACTTGGGTGGGTAACCACCTGGGAACACTGCGTGCCGTTGGCAAATTTGGGACCTGAATGGCCGAGTGTCTAGCGCTCTGGCGATCGGTGCCACAGGTTTCGAGTTCGAGTCCGGCGGTGCCATGGATGTTTGTAGTGGTTTGGAATCCACTTCAAGCCGTAGGTCCCGGTCTCCTATGACTGTAAGAGCGTCACGGAGCAAAAGTCAGGCTTCTACCTACGGGTGCTCCATCACAACAGAAGCTGCTTCCTTCCCCTTCAATCATGAGTACGTGTGGGCTCGTGGGCTTGGCCAGCCAAGTGGGATAAGAAACAACAAACAAACAGAACCAAACTTTTTTGCATACTAGGTAGTGAGTACTAATAATTCTTGGATCAAATCTTCTTATAAAAAAAGCTACAACTGTCTTGCTTAAAAAGGAAATGAAAACATCCATGTCTGCTCCATCGTGTTCTTTCTAAACTTTTTCTACTAACCTTCCTTTTTTCCTTTCTTTTCTTAGTTGTTACATTTCTAAATCTTTGATTGCTCTCTATTTTTATTTTTGCAGATTTCAGAATCCAAATATTTCGTACAAATAGTCCAAGTATTCCAATTATTAGTCCTATTTATTACAAATAGTCCAATTATCTAATTTCCTACAAGTAGTCCAAAAAATACAACTGTTGCTTAAAACAAGAGGGGGGGGGGAATGAGAACATTGATGTTTGTTCCATCGTACTCTTTCTAAACTTTTTCTACTAACCTTCATTTCTTTCTTTTCTTGGTTGTTACTTTTCCAAATCTTTGATTATTCTCGTATTTTTATCCAGGCTACTCAGATTTCTCAATAACTTTTTCTGAAACAATCCCTTCTCCATCGGGAAACATAACCCTAACCAGAGGCTACGAGACTTCTCAAAAATGTTAAATAAACTTTATACCACACAAAACTATTCCCTTCCAGTCACTTACAAAGTTGCTTACTTTGAAAATATCATCTCAAAAGATGCTTCCAGTTAACCATCAGGCCGCGATATGCAAGAGTAAGAACGTTTGACTAAAACTTATAACTGAACGAAAAATATTCCAACATGTACTCCGACAATCAATTCAAGGGACTCTAATAGCCATAATTTTCCAAAGCAGTGACGGCAGCGTCTCCCCATGAATAGAAACCAAACTTTTTTTTTTATGTACTAGGTAGCGAGTACTAATAATTCTTGGATCAATCCTTGCAAAAAAAAAAAAAACTACAACTCTCCTGCGCAAAAAAATGAAACTATTTATGTCTGTTCCATCGTGCTCTTTCGCTTTTTCTAAACTTTTTCTATTAACCTTCCTTTTTTTTTTTTTTCTGGGTTGTTATATTTCCAAATCTTCGATGGTTCTCTTTTATTTTTCTGCAGATTTCAGAACCCAAACATTTCTTACAAGTAGTCCAATTATTAGTCCGATTTATTATAAGTAGTCAAATTATCAAATTTCCTACAAGTAGTCCAAAAATAATACCCTTGTTTAAAATAAGGAAAAAATGAAAACATTCATGTCTGTTTCTGATTTTTTTCTACTAACCTTCTTTTATTTCTTTTCTTGGTTGTTACTTTCCCAAATCTTTGATTGTTCCCTATTTTTATCCAAGTTACTCAGATTTCTCAATAACTTTTTCCGAAACAATCATTTCTCTATCAAGAAATATAACCCTAACCAGAGGCTACGAGACTTCCCAAAAATGTTAAATAAACTTTGTCCCACACAAAACTATTCCCCCTTCCAGTCACTTACAAAGTTGCTTACTTTGAAAATATCACCACAAAAGGGCGAAGAATTCTGGGAAGTTAAAGTCGTGTTCTATTAACTTCCCGGCTCACCATCAAGATATTTAAGGGTGCATAAGCAACAATCCTTTTTAAACGGCTGGCGTTACCATGGCAGCGGTGGTCTCTATTTCAAAGAATCTCATTCCTTCGCCAAGTTTTTTTCTTTTTCTTTCCGCCAAGATTCGCCTGAGGAGAAATTGATAAAGTTCTCGACTTTCGACAATCACCGTGGCAACAGTAAAGAATTTCACGCGCTGAAGTGCAATCGATTGCGGAAACCATTAATCGTTGGGTTCGATATCAGCGAGAAATTCCGATTAATCGATTTGAATTGAAATCTACGCCCTTGTTTCGGATTTCGAATAGCAAGATGGAAATTTTGGGGCAGAAGTGGTGAGGTGAGATTGACTAATGATTGGCTTTTTGAAAAAGATGGATGAACAGCAGACAAATGGAATTTGGAATAAAACAGTTTTTTCTTTCCAAATGAAAGATATCAAAAGTCGATAGGATTGCACTGTAGGAATTTTGAGCTGTGGATTGAAGTTAATTCTAAAATGTTCGATATGTTTTCAATTTGGAATATCTTTCTTCTTTTTTTAACAGCATTCATAATTCCCTCGAATTTCATTAAAATGGTTTAGCAAGCAATACATGTATCGTTTAATCATATATATCATATCATATATCGTAATCATATATCAAAAATTTCTAAATTTGTGCAGATTTCGTTCTCATTTTACTATTAATTGGCTTTTGTATGAAAAACATTTTTTTAATTTGTGTAACGTGTTTGTTGTGCGTGCTTGTGCATTGGCTAATTTTATTTTTTTGCATAACTTAGTGGCATAAAACTACAGAATCAACACATGATAAAAATGTGTTATTTTTATAATCCAAATTTATTATTAACTTATAAACTTTCATACTTTATCAAGGAGCCATTTAAAAAAAAATTTGCAAGTCAACTTATTATTTGGAATATCTTCTTTCTTTAACAGTATTTATAATTCCCTTAAATTTCATTAAAATGGTTGAGAAGTTAATACATATGCTGTTTAACTTTTATATAATAAAGAAAATAATTTTATCTTACAGAAATTAAATACATATCCAACATTGTATTATTACACCTTTGTCTTACCTTATTTCTTACGACATTTAAGATTTTGATATTTTGTACATATTTCGTGCTGTTTTTCACGAGAACACTTTTGGCATTTCATTCCCAGGAGAGTATAATGTATGCCATTTGAAATATATATAATGAATCCATCATTCAAATTGGATATCATAATTGGATTTTTTATGTTTTGATTTTATTTTTGATAATTGGATTATTTTTTTTCTGTTTGGATTTTATTTTTTGATAATTGGAATTTGTTTTTTTTTTAAATTTAGTTTTTAATATAAAAATAAATTTAGAGTTAATACATCTGCCTTCGCTTTTCTTATTAACAGACTTGTATTAAAAAAAAAGCTTCTGACGTTTATGCGTGTAACTAAAGTTAAATCCTTTTCATAACTGATTTCATTATTAAAGCATCCTCTTATTTCCTTGTCCTTTTTTCCTCAGCAATAAGGTTTCTTATGCGATTAAAACCACGTCAATTTTTTGTGAAAGCTCCTTTGATGCATTAATAGAAATAATTAAAATAATCTTTTTAAAAAAAAAAGCTAAATCGAAAATTGAGACTGGGGGCCGATGATATTTTTTACTCTATTCTAGAATTTACAAGACGATAACCAAGAAATTCGTACTTTAGAAAAAAATGCAACGCATTAAAAAAGCGAAGGCATTGTGTTAAAGTATTAAAAAAATTATCTTCTGACGGTGCTATAACTTTTTCATCTAGTTCTAGAAGAAAAAAAAAGAACACCAAACGACAACAAAAAGAACAAAGTAAATTCAAGATAGAGAGAAAAAAAAATGGCAAAACTCTCATCAAAATAAAACAACTTTCAAAATGAAGAAGTATTGAAAAAAAAAACTCATTTAAAAACCCAGTGGCCTGTCAAATGGGTTAGGATGATTACGTATTTCTTTATTAATAGGGATTTAAAATAGTTGGTATATAACACAGGGAAAAATTTTTAAAAAAAATATAGAATCAAAAATTTGGTTGGCAGGGAAAAGCCTGCCTTTTGTAAGCCTAGTAATACACCGTTATTTTCCCTGCTGGCAGTGTAGTAAGAAAATAAATGACTTTTTAAAGAAACACAGTTTTCCTTTTATCTCAAAGTAAAAATTGAAGTGTTTTTTTTTAACTTTGGTATTTGTTCACTAAGTTTTATATTTGTTCTTGAGGTGTTTAAAAATTGTTAGATTTCAGCAACCTTTTAAGTGTAATTTATTAAACTTGTAATAGATACATCGTATCGATCGATTTTTTTTCTAATGCAGCTGGCAAACACTTAGACGATTGTCTTGGATGCCTTAAGGCAAGCGCTGCACCGACGTTACTCACTTAGCACTACACAGGAGGTGCGTGTAGCTTGAAGATAAGTTACGAACGTGGAGAAACGCTACCTCCGTAACACTCTACGATCATGTAAGACCGGGACCTACGATTTAAAGTGGATTCCGAACCACTACAAACATCCATGGCACCGCCGCAACTCGAACCCAAAACCTGTGGCACAGAGCTCCAGAGCGCTAGCCACTCAGCCATTCAGGTTTTATCAATGGAAATCTATCGGTTAAAAATGATTCATTGTGGTTACAAGACCATCCAAGCATGGTAGGTACAAGAATTTTTATCAAATATTGTAGGTCAACTAAATAATATTAAAAGAAAGGGAATGATCAATTAATAAAGAGCATGTACGATGTAGTTGTAAGCTTTATAAAAGAAACTGAATTTGTTTAAAAATTATTTACAACAGAACCTTCTGACTTTTCCAGATGTGAGCATTAAAAGCACAAAATCAAAGTGCGATTTGTTTGAAAAATTGTTTTTTTTTTCTTCAATTGGGTCGCTCCATGCAATTAAATTAACTATTACAAAAATAATTTTGATATACTATTTTTAAATTCGTTCTTTAAGAGATTTATATTTAAAATACATTTTAAGCTAATTATTAAATTAATTACTTTCTAAAATTCCGAAACAATAAATTTTAAATTCCTCATGGACCACAAACAGCAATCTCATTTGAAGATGACAGTTTTCTCGCAATTAGTATGATGTCAATGGAAGATTCTTTTTAAAATCTGCTATTGAATTATTAAGAAGCAACAATTTTCTTTACATTTTTCTATTAACATTACTCAAAGGTTCGTTAAACTTTTAACACTTTAAGAATTACTCTTTTTAATTCCAAATTGAATATTCGAAGTAATTAACAAAGCTTAGTGTTCATCCTTGCTGGCTTTTTACAATAATCTTCAAAATTTGAAAGGATATTTTTGTATGAGCACCAAAATACCTCCACACTACTAATTAGATCTTTACGGAATTTCAAATTAGAGAAAAAAGTTCTACATTTCACTTTCCGCCGAAAGAGGATTATAGAGGGGATAAAGCACAAAGTAGAAGGGATTTAACAAGAGAGTCTGGGATTCCCAAATTCTTTTTTTCAAGTATTTCCGAAAAACAACCTGTAGAACTGCGTTGCTTCCTTGTTTTTCAATAGAAAAAGTCTCATCATATGATAAATTGTTGTTAAAATATGTATGTTAAATGATATATCATTTATTCTACTTCAAAACTAATTTCCAAGTATTATGCTAGACAAAAGTTTTCTCACGTGTAAAGCGTCATACTTGTTTCCACTTTATATTATTTAAATAATTAATTAAAAAGAATTAAAGTGTAATTATCAATTTAAGATAATTCTTCATACGAAAGATTTGGCATAAAATGTGCCTAGTGTTCTTTTACGGCTTATTAACTAAAATGGATATTATGAAATTTCAATTTATTTATTTTACACGTTAATTAATTGATATAAGTACATCTGCAACCAATGATCAATTTAAATAAATTCACTGTATTACATTTAATAGCAGAATAAATTTGAACTAATGTGTATAGCTTCTCCATTGGTGCAACAACCCCATAATGAGCAGAGAGCCGTCTGCCTACTGGCAGATTTCGAGAAAGGAGATGCTTTTGGTACCACAGGCTTCAGGTTCGAATCCTGGTGGAAGTATGAGTATTTGTTAGTGGTTCGGAATTCCCGGTAAACTGTAGGTCCCGGTCTAGTTAGCCTAAAGTATGCACAAAATGACCGTAGAGTGACATATCAAACCAATCAAGATAGGAAATATTTTCTTTTTTATGGAGTAGGGTAGTCTGTCCTAAGCCCAAAGCTCTACAGTCATATTAGACAGGGACCTACTGTTTAACCGGGATTCGGAACCACTACAAACATCCATGTTACCCCCGGAGCTCGAACCCGAAACCTGTGACACCGAACTACAGATCTCTAATGTATAATGCGTCAAGCAAAATGTTGATTTTGTGTGTGTCATCTATAATTTTTTGTGAACCATCTATGAATAAGGTTTGTGTTAAAGCTTGGTGAGGAATCTGAGTTTAGAAATTTTATGTCAGGAGTCGGGAGTCGAGGTAAGGAGTCTGCGTTAAATTACGACTCTCGTATAAAAAATAATTTTAATTCTCAAACATTTGTAAAAACTAATGTTAAAACTAGATGTTACAGAGACAATTCAGTTGCATCCTTCAAAACTTCAACCATTAGCAAAGAAAGTGACTGCTTTAGCAGTAAATCAAGTAAGCAGTGATACACTTTTCTAAGAACATAAACATATAAAAAGCTATTTAGAGTCCTATAATATATTTACAGTTAGTATAAATTTAAAAGCATTTATTACAAGACTTTGTTCTAATGCAGCTGGCAAACACTTAGACAATTGCCTTTTATGCCTTAAGGCAAACGCTGCACCGTTACTCACTTGCCATTACCCAGGAGGTGCGTGTAGTTTGAAGATAAGCTACGGACGAGGAGTAACAGTAAAACGCAGTAACAGGCAACGCTCTCCTATCCTGTTAGACCGGGACCTACGGTTTACAGTGGATTCCGAACCCCTACAAACATTCATGGCATCGCCGGGCCACGTACCCAAAACCTATGATTCTGAACGCCAGAGCGCTAGCCACTCGGCCATTAAGGCCCAAGAGCCATTTTAAGCCCTTCAGCCATTTCAAGAATTGTGTATAAAAATTAATAAAGATCTACTAGTAGCGGGACGATGGAATAGACAGTAATTACAAATAAAATCCAACATTTGAGTACACACAGAAATGACAAAAACATGCATATAAAAACAATACTAAGGTGGAAAAATCAAGATTATGGGGTTAAAATGTATCTTTAGAAAAATAATACTCTGGAACAAAAATAGGTGTATAAACAAAACCACATGGTCTTTATCAATCAAAACTGAATAAAAGTAACAAGCACTGAATAAAGATACAAAGAAACATTTTAATATCAGATAAAAGAGAAAAGATGTATGGCCACAAAAAAGAAACCACCCAGTCGAAAAAAACTAAAAGTATTTAAAAATCAAGGAGAAAAAATGGAGGGAAAAGGATGCACAAAAAAAAAAGGCCAAAAAATAAAAGACGTCACCGCAGCTGAAAACTGAATAGAAAAGATAAAAAATAAAAACCAAAGGGAACCAGCCCAACAAAAAAATAGTGCTGGAGTTTGTTCGTCAAGTGCTGAATAGATTATATATATATATAATATATATATATAATCTTGTTCACCTGATGGCCTTTATGCAGATAAGTAAGGTGGCGATTTTTTTTGTTGTTGTTGACCTCTAATTTGATATACCCCGTGTCCCAATAGTCTAGAATAGCACGACAATTGCCTCAATGCTGGCCATTTTTTTTGCATTCAAGTGAAAGACGATAGGGGGATACATTTCAAGAATATTATATAAGAAATTTCTAGTAGTATATTTTAGAAAATAGTATATTTTCTTTGATGAGGCTGGCCTAAGAGAGAGTCTCGGGAATATCCTCAAATGCAACCATAATATCGACAGTGACGTATTCATACATTTTTTTTATTTAGACGAAGTCCAACTTCTGAGTCATCCCCGCAAATTGCTTATTTACAATCAATAATGTCTTGGGGAGGGAATTACCAATGATATCCCGGGTGGCATTGGGCACCCCATTTAAAACGCGCTGTGGAACTTACAAAGATTTAAGATATGAATTATCGACTCCATCCTAAATACGCACCTCTGCCAACCACGATTGGAACCTGTCAAATCCTCAAGATCCGTTGTACTCGAGTAGCCTACGCTAGGACTCCCAGTCAGCGAATCTTGTATATATACCAGATCGGACCAAACTTGAGGCAAAATGGACAGAGGTTTTTCTTCTGGTCTAGCAATTAAGCGAGATCATGAAACAGGAAGTCTTGGGATTCATTTTTAAGAATATGCTGCACCAAACGAATGATCGAGGGAGCCACGGAAACAGGATTAGAAGAATAAAATACTTCTAAAATAGTTGAGGACATGCTACATAACCGCAAAGAGAGGAAAATCATTTTTGACCCAGCGTTTCGCATATCCGATGGATGCGTATCCAAAACTAACAAATGAAGCAGAAAAATTAGAAAACAAACTACCAGAATCATCATTTGAAAATTCTGTTACTTCGGAAAGAGAGGTGTCATACATTCAAATATTTAGAGACAATATCCGAAGACGTTCTCACAACTAGATTTGAATGAAGCTCAGAGGGCATAAGAACCCGATATACTAAGGCACCTCGTGGATATCAATTACAATATGGCATTTCGGGAGTTTAACGCCTTCCTTACTCGTGGGACGATTGATAATGTCAGTACTCGCCCTTTGAGGCAAGTTACTCTTGCCTATCCCTTTTTAATCAAAAAATCAAAAACAATGACCTGATTCTTCTAAAGGTAGGTGTTTAGAGCTGAAAAGTCCACGCTTGGAAGTAGACGCGAACAATTTCTGGCAAGAGGTTAGAAGGCTATTAAACATTGACTCAATATCCTTAAATAAAATTTCACCAAAGAATTGTATAAAATCGTAAATCTTTTCGAAACTACAACTGGTAAAGATATTTTTGATGCCGTAATGTCGTATAGAGCATCTTAGAAAGTTTCCCCACATCCAAGATTGTTTCTAAAACAATTGATAAGAAAAAATATCTAGATAAACCGAAACTCACAGATTTTCAACTTATGAATCTTCGTCTAAAATATTAAAAAGTATTTAAAACGGTTAAAGATAGTCAACTTTACTATATCACGAGATTTAATCACCGTCACTTTACTTCATTCCTTAAAAAGTTAGATTTCAAAGATATTCCTTATTACACAGAAGTTTGTTGGCTGTTCCTTTTACAAAGTCTTAAAGAGCTACTAACTGCTTTTGGAATAGATAATATTATTTCTTGAATTAAAAGATAAAAATAATGGAAACATATCGGTTGTAAACGATCCATTGTAGGTACAAGCATTTTTAACACATATTACAGTCCATTTAAATAATCTTAAAAGAAAGGCAAAGATCAATTAATGACGAACATATACGATGCCCTTACAAACTTTGTAAAAATTTCTTTAAAAATTATTTGCAAAAGGACCTTTTGACTTTACCTACAGTGTGAGCATTAAAAGCACAAAATCGAAGTTGCTTGTTTCGCAATGCCATGCTAAAATTGAAGAAATCAAAAACGAATTCGATAAATGTCTCGATGACTTCAAGAAGCTAGAATAAATTTCTCTTTTCATTGGATATGTTCCTTTGAAGTTCGGAAAGGCCCGACTTCGATACAACTGCAAATTTAATTGGTTTCCAGAATTGGTTTTAAAAAATAAATATCGAGAAATAGGAACTCCCGTAATGTATTTCTAATTAGGTGAAAGATAACCAGAAATTAAAAAATTGCTGCCCAAATTTTGAGGGATTTTGAAGACATACAGAATTAAATAAATGTATGCGGGAAATTAAATAAAATGGCTTGCAGACCAAGATTAACTGATAATTATATTTCTGTCACGATAAAGATTGTTTCCACTATTTGAAACCAGATATTAGAAAATTAGTAAGAGGAAAGTTCTGACAAATTTTCCATAAAAAATTTTAGTTTCATAAATATAAGCCTCAAATAAAATAAATAAAAACAATACTTCATCAACTGATATTATTGAATTGAATTCACTCAATTCCATAATGCGTTTTAATTACCCTCTTTATATTCCTGCATTAAGAAATTTTGCAAGTTTTATGTGGCCTACGAAAGTTTTTCCAGTCCCACCAAACGGCCAGTTGTTAAAATAAGTTTTACACTCCTGATTTAACTATACAGGGTGGTTATAATTAAAGTGACCCTATTCAGACTCCTCTAGGACCCGTTATACCTAATGGAATTTGATGAAACTTGGTATATACGGTATATGGACCATGGGGAAAAGATTCCTCTAGGACCCATTATACCTAATTGATTTTGATGAAACTTGGTATATACGGTATATGGACCATGGGGAAAGAATTCCTCTAGGACCCGTTATACCTAATGGACTTTGATGAAACTTGGTATATACGGTATATGGACCATGGGGAAAAGATTCCTCTAGGACCCGTTATACCTAATGGACTTTGATGAAACTTGGTATATACGGTATATGGACCATGGGGAAAAAGATTCCTCTAGGACCCGTTATACCTAATTGATTTTGATGAAACTTGGTATATACGGTATATGGACCATGGGGAAAGAATTCCTCTAGGACCCGTTATACCTAATGGACTTTGATGAAACTTGGTATATACGGTATATGGACCATGGGGAAAGAATTCCTCTAGGACCCGTTATACCTAATGGACTTTGATGAAACTTGGTATATACGGTATATGGACCATGGGGAAAAGATTCCTCTAGGACCCGTTATACCTAATGGATTTTGATGAAACTTGGTATATACGGTATATGGACCATGGGGAAAAGATTCCTCTAGGACCCGTTATACCTAATGGATTTTGATGAAACTTGGTATATACGGTATATGGATCATGGGGAAAAGATTCCTCTAGGACCCGTTATACCTAATGGATTTTGATGAAACTTGGTATATACGGTATATGGACCATGGGGAAAAGATTCCTCTAGGACGCGTTATACCTAATGGATTTTGATGAAACTTGGTATATACGGTATATGGATCATGGGGAAAGATTTCTGCAATAAAAAAATAGTTCATAATTTGGCCACCACGGGGAATTGTGGCGTCTAAAGAAGGATAAAAAAATTTGTCAGAACAATTAAAATTTATTCAGTTACGGAATATGCTCAACGTGTGCTTCATTGACATCAATTACAGGGTAAAAGCACATTATAGCATGCTCAATGGTAGAGCGAAGAAACTCTCAATGTAATGTTGGATTTCAACTCGGGTAAAGTCCTGATTTCTCCTCTACAAACACGATCTTTTAGGAATCCCCACAACCAGAAATCACAGGGATTTAATTCGGGTGTAAGAGGAGACCAAATATCCAGAAAATCTATGGATATTACACGATTATCAGCAATGACATATGCCAATTTAAAAACACTTGGCGAGGACCTCTTTCTCATTTTCCGAGTTATCAAAGTGACACGCGTTGAACTGAATCTGCTGGAATACTTGGACTTAACAACTTTATAGCATTACTCACAATAAATCCTAACAAACAGTTTTTGTCACAATTAATTATTATCAGGGCAAAACTTTCCATTTCTTACTCTACAAACTTACATAAATATTCTATTAAATTTTATAATAACTTTATAAGATACGCAATCACAAAACTGACGAATTGTTGTAGATTGCAAACCAGCTTTGTTTTATACTACTAGATCGCTCCTTCCGGTTCAGAAAAACTCTACTTTTATATTTGTAAGTTTATTATTATTTTTTAAATATTAGTGAAGAGCATAAAAACCAGAATGCGATGTGTTCAATATAACAAAAGACCAATATTAAAAGAAAATTCGTTTCTTTCTCTATAGTGTATATCATGGCAAAATTCAATTATAATTAACTACTAATAGATTAAATAATTTAAAAAGGATAGCTAAATTAATTTTAATCAATTACAAAATTTCATAATATTTGTCCAAAACAAATTATTCAGTAATAAAATATCCATGTAAAATTTCATCGTAAGTCACATTTAAAAATTTGTTAATACATAATATTTTCATATCTCTTCCTAATTGGTCACAAACGAGCTTAAAGATTAACAATGGGAATAACATCAAATATTTTATTTATTTTGACTTAATAAAATAAAAAAGCAAATATAAATAAACAGTATTTAGAAGTAAAAAAATTAAAATTTACTTAAATATTATATCAGCGTAAAAATTTTAAATAAAAAGAGGAACAGAAAAACAACTTTTTTAATTTTAGGATAATTTCTAATACGAAATAAAATTAGTTTTTAATTGCTTTCATTCAAATGTTTACAAATTTTTCATTGTATATAAATAAATGGAAACATGTAACGTGGCTGTTTAACTTTAACTTTAAGCTATCTGCTACATAATCAACAGGAGACGCCTATCACCTGGAGACAGCTGCCAAAACTATCATATCTGTTTTTCGTCAGCAGTCTGTTAATTGGTTATGAAAAGTAACTCCTATATAAATACTTTTCTATGTTCTTGTCTCCTTGTATTTGTATTATTGTGTAATTGGAAACTTGAGTTAGTAACGTTATATTTAGATTTTTGTAATGTTTCATTACTTTAATGGCATATTTTGCAAAAGTGATTTGATTTGTTTGTCGCTCTACGATCATTTTCTGCACACTTTGAACTAATTAGACCTGGACCTTGCAAAAATAGTTTCTCAAAGTGGTACTCGTCAACTCAAACTATTCACTTGAGATTTAAGAGTTATTGTTAAACAAATTGATAGATACATTGAAGTTTATCTCTCAATTTTCAATCTGTAGGTTTTATTCTGAATAGAACTTCGACGACATCGATTTTTTTGGACAGTTCCATGGTCAATCCTGATTAAATGAATATTGGAAAACATGTTGCAAGTACTTCAAAAGGAATTTCGCAGTCATTGCCCAAGTGGAAGAAACTTTATTAAGCAATCCAAGTGTTAAAATTTTATGTAATTCATAAAATAGAATTTAAGTTGCAAATTTTAAATTTTTTTAATCCTATGCCCATCTCTGATCTATCATTAGTCGATGAGCAGTCCGATGCAGTCAAGAATGACAAAAACAATCGCTAAAGGCACTGACAGTAACACAAAAAGGGATGCAGTTAAGAACAGTAGGGCATATGATGAGATGCTCTCCAGTCATGGGCACGCCACAGTCTCAAAGTGGACAGGTGTCTGTAGCAGCCAGTCCTATTCTATACAGCTGACTCTGTAAGTAGTCATGGGCCGTGACAAGTCTAAAGCAGGTCACGCCGACCGCTCTAGACAAGGAATTGGGAATTCTTGTTGACTTATTCAATAGGGAATTCCACTTTTTCTCAAAATCTTTCTATAGGTACAAGTTGAAATGGTTGGATTTGATAGAGGGAAATATATATTGCCTTACGTATATGACGCGAAAACAAGGGGGATTAAGTTTGCCATTTTTAAAATTAAAAGTTCTTTTTCTACTTTGATAAATAACATGATTAGTTCCATTTTGATATGAACATTCGTTCTTTGCGTTTTTGTCTCAATGCCAAAAATTCAAAGAATAATAATGCGGTCATTAAGTTTTCTTAAAAATTGCCAGTTTTTCGTTTCCAGGAAGTCATTAAACAATCGCTAGCTCGGGTAGTATTTTTTCCGCGAATTGAAAAAAATACTTAAATTTTGCGTTTTTATTTTTCGCAGAAACGCTAAAGAAAAAGATAAAACAACAGTTGTATTTAATTTTTGGATAAAATTTTATTTGAATAGTAGCTATTTACACGACGTTGTCCGGGCATTTATTTTTTCTATGTTTTATCAGACAAGTGATTGGATGTAGTGAAAAATTGAAGAAATTATATTGACAGGTATTTAAAAATGCATGAACAATAATTATTTTTCCCACTGGAAAGTTTATAGGACAAAGGGCCTGATGGCCGAGTGGCTAGCCCTCTACCACTCGGTACCACAGGTATCGGGTTCGAATCCCGGCGGTGCCATAGGTGTTTGTAGTGGTTCGGAATCCACTTTTAACCATAGGTTCTGGTCCTAGTAGGATCGTAGAGCGTTGCGGGGGAATTGTTACTCCGCGTCCGTGGCTTATATTCAAGTTACACGCTCCTTGGGTAGTGCAAAGTGAGTAACGTCGGTGCAGCTCTTATAGCATAAAAGATCACGATCTGTATTGCCAGCTGCATTAGAAGAAAAAAAAAGTTTACAGGGCAACAGATTTAAAAATTAAATTCAAAGATCGAAAAAAATGACATCAGTTGTTCTGGCAGTCAAACAACGCTTCCATAAAGAAACAGGATGCAGTGCAGAAGAACAAGGTGAGGATAAGCAATTGGGTTTTGAGTCCAGAAAAGGTGTCGGGGTAAAGGTAAAGCATAAACAGAATGGTACCAGAGCTTGTGACTGTTTCTATCAAAAGCATCCTCAACGAAGGAGCACCTAAGACTCTCTTTAATTATCGTCTTAACGGAATAATTGACCAATTGATGGTTTGGTTGTAAAACAGAGGCATCCTTTTTTGCTAGGAAGTCCGTGGCCTCGTTTCCCTCTATTCCACAGTGGGCAGGGATCCACGGCAATACGACCGTTTATTTTCATCCAAAGAAAGTTAACACAGTCAACAATATCTTTGGATCGAGAGGAACATGAGAAGTTTATAGCCTGAAGAGTTGCTCTCTAATGAACAATACTCGTATGAACAATATACAAAATCATTTTCAAAATAATTATAATGTTAACTCTATGAACATGATTTTGGATGCAACTATGATTTTCTTTTATGTAAGCAAATTTACACATTGTTCTACCTCTAAAAATGTACAACAGCCGATATTTAACAAAATTCTAAATTTACACTTTTTGAAATAGTGTCATTTTTGTTTAAGATATTGGATAAAAAAATAGCTTTATATGAATAATTTCTTTTTAACAGACATGCGTATTCTTTCTAGAGATTTAAGAGAGGAAAATAAACGAATAGATTCATGAAATAATAAAAACAATTTTTTTACTCTTTTTTCTTTATTTTGTGCTGTCAAATTCAACAAAACAAATTTGGTGTTAAAAACTTCACCTTTACGAAATGAAAAGGACATTCATTAAAAACCTTCTATGCCAGGCATTCCCCTTGCAAACCCTCTATGGCACATCAAACCACAAAATGGAGATAAGACCTTTTTAACGTCAATTTGCTGCAATTTCCCCCACCTAATCGATCTATCTAAAACGGTCTCGCATAGATATTCGTCGATTCGCCCAACCACAAGAAAGACTTCTTGCATGCGAAAAGGAAATTGAAGACTTCTCCCTCCAATATATTTATTACCGAATCCTTCAACATTCGTCATTCTATGGTATTGAACAATCGCATTACGTTCAGGCCCTCTACGGAAGAAAGATGGCCGATCAGGAAAAGATTCCGACTGTTAGCATTTCCCTTCCTCGCAAGCCAGAATTTATTCTTCGAACGTTGCATTTGCTTTTATTCACCTGCGGGTCTTTTTCTTTCAATCAAAAAAGATTTAAGGCTCGCGTCTTTGCTTTTATGAACATTTTATAAGAGACGTAAAGATGCGCAAAAAAGATTTGTTTTCAAATGAATTTTGGATAGAATTCAGTAAATACTTTTATAAATATTATATGTTGAATAAATGCAATGATTGTATGACGAAATGTCTGACAATTTAAGCTTTGCGTGTAATAAATTATATAAGAGATTGTATTTAATTAAGAAGAATTGAATAAATAACATTCCGATTATTTAGGCTTAAAAATCACAATTATAAAAAAGAAAATCTTGTTAGCAAAACTTCTTAACAATCTCCGTCTAATAAATCTCTCAGAACTGTTTAAAAACTGAAGCTAATCTACTACAGTTTACAAAGTCAAATTAAGTTAAATAATTTTTGGATCAATTTCGTCAAATTAGGTGATCGCAGCCTCTACTTCAAAAATTTAGGTGATTGGTTTTGTTTGACCCTCTACTATCATTTTTGTACACTTTGGGATAAATTAGTTCGGTATTTCCAGTTTAACGTGGATTCCAAACCATTAACAAACATACATAAACTGCCAGTATTTGAACCTGAAGCCTTTGGCAATGAAGGCCAGAGCTCTAGACAATTGGCCATCAGGCAGCTTAAATTTTTTTTTAAATAGTATCGTTTTGTTTTTAAGATATTTGATAAAAATATTCTTATAAGAATAATTTTATTTTAACAAACATGTGTATTCATTCTTGAGATATAAATATAAAAATGATGAAATAGATATGATAAAGATATATTCATTTTAGAATATAGAAATACATAAACGATGAAAATAAACGAGTCAATCTCATAGAAAAAGAACATTTTTTTTCTTTGAAATTCACATTCAAACTGCACAAATTTAGCATTAAAAGCTTCACCTTTATGAAATGAAAATGACATTTATCAAAAACCTTCTATGACATGCATTCACCTTACAAACCCCGTATGGTACATCAAACCACAAATAGAGATAATGCCTTTTTAACGTAAATTTGCTGCAATCCCCCCACCTAATCTATCTGAAAGCTATCGCATAGATATTCATCGATTCGTCCAGCCATAAGAACGACTTCTTGCATGCGAAAAGGAAATTAAAGACTTCTCCCTCCGATATATTTATTGCCGAATTCTTCAACATTCGTCATTCTATGGTATTGAACAATCGCATTACGTTCAGGCCCTCTCCGGAAGAAAGATGGCCGATCAGAAAAGGATTCCAACTGTTAGAATTCCCCTCCCTCGTAAGCCGGAATTTATTCTTCCAAGGTTGCATTTGCTTTTATTCACCTGTGGGTCTTTTTTTAGCGATCGGAAAGATTTAAGGCTCGCGTCTTTGCTTTTTTGAATCTTCACAAAAGACGTAAAGATTCACAAAAATGCTTTTTTTTATTTTTTATTTATTATTATATATTTCATTTCTAAATGAATAGAATGATTATATCACGAAGTTCATGACACGTAATTATATAAAAGTTTCAAAATGAATGCAGTGAAATAGCAAGAATATAATAAATAACATTAAGGCCATTTAGGCTTACAATTCCCACTTGTAAAAAAGAAAATCATAGCAAGAAAATCTTGTTGACGAAACATCTTGACAATCTCCATCTACTAAAACATCTCTGAACTGTCTCGCGATTTTTTGAGCTAGTGTCTTACACTCTAGCGCTCGGTGCCACAGGTTTCGGGCTTAAGTCCAGACGGTGCCATGGATGTTTGCAGTGGTTCGGTTTGGTTAGTCGCTCTACAGTTCGTCTCGTGAACACGATGGCTAAACAAACCGGGACCTACAGTTTAACGTGGATTGCGAACAACTCACAAGCATCCATACTACCACCAGGATTCGAGTCTAAAGCCTATGGTATCAAATGCAAGAGCGCTAGACAATTGGCCATCAGGCCGCCTACTTTTTTTAAATAGTGCATTTTGTTTTTAAGATATATGATAAAAATAGCTATATAAGAATAACTTCATTTCTTTATAAGAATTTTCAAGTGTATTCATTCTAGAGATATAAATATAAAAATGATGAAATAGATATGATATAGATATATTCATTCTAGAGATAGATATATAATATATAAATGCTGAAAATAAGATTTCAGGGTGTAAGAAAAAAAAACATTTTTATTCTTGCGAAATTCACATTCAAACTGCACAAATTTAGCTCAAAAGCTTCACCATTATGATATGAAAAGTACATTCATTAAAAACTTCCTATGCCCTGCATTCACCTTGCAAACCCTCTATGGCACATCAACTACAAATGGAGATAATGCCTTTTTAACGTAAATTTGCTGCAATCCCCCCACCTAATCGATCTATCTAAAAGCTCCCGCTTAGATATTCATCGATTCGTCCAGCCATAAGAACGACTTCTTGCATGCGAAAAGCAAATTGAAGATTTCTCCCTCCGATATATTTATTGCCGAATCCTTCAACATTCATCATTCTATGGTATTGAACAATCGCATTACGCTTAGGCCCTCTCCGGAAGAAAGATGGCTGAGAGAAAAAAAGATTCCGACTGTTAGCGTTCCCCTCCCTCGCAAACTCGAATTTATATCCGCGAATGTTGCATTGGCTTTTATTCACCTGTGGGTCTTTTTCTTGCAATCGGAAAAGATTTAAGGCTCGCGTCTTTGCTTTTATGAATCTTTACAACAGACGTAAAGATTCGCTAAGGCATTTCTTTATAAATGAAATTGGATAAAATTCAATAAATACTTTTATAAATATTATATATTTCAATTCTGAATAAATACTATGATTTTATCCCGAAATTTCTGAGAATTTAAGCTTTGCATGCATTATATTATAAGAAATATTCTAAATGATTATAGTGAAACAGCACGAATTGAATAAATAACTTTCTAATCATTTAGGCATTAAAATCTCCATTATAAATATAGTGCCTGATGGCCAATCTGTTAGTGTTCTGGCCTTTGGTTCCACAGGCTTCAAGTTCCAATACTGCCGGTGGCATAGATGTTCGTGAGTGGTTCGGAATTCACGTTAAACTGTAAGTCCCGGTCTGATTAGCCTAAAGTGGGCAAAAAATGACCGTAGAGCGACAAACCAAGTCCTTTTGAGAAAAACAATTACCAAGAACTGTCCCTGGAAATCTAATTTCTTTAAGCAAATAAATAAGAAAATGTATAAATAAACTTTAATATGTCTACTAGCATTTTAATGTATAGTAAATAAAGATGTTGTAAATAAAATGCCTAACTAATTCCTTGGCACTACAGTACCTGTTGTACCATGCCAACAGGTAGATTCTAAAACAATAGATATTTTTCTTTTTGCATAGTAAAGTTATCAACTCAAAGCTCTACGGTTATATTTTATCGGGATCTACTGTGTAAAGCGGATATTGACCACCTACAAACATCCATGACACCTCCGGGAACTCGAAACCTGTAGTACCGCGCAAAAGAGTAATTTACGTGCCCTTATCTATAATTATTTTTCATATGTAAGCAAATTAACAAGTTGTTTCAGATCTCAAAATGTGCAAACTGCCGAAATTTAAATAAAATTTTGCATTGACACTTTCAGAAATAACGTCATGTTTAAGATATTTGATAAAAATAGCTTTATAAGAATAATTTTTTTTTAACAGACGAGTGTATTCATTCTACAGATTTAAGTGATAAAAATAAACTATTACAATTTATGAAATAAGAATAAAGCCATTTTTTACTTGGGGTAATCCACATTCAAACTGCAGAAATTTAGCGTTAAAAGCTTCACCTTTATGAAATTAAAAAAAGCATTCATTAAAAACCTTCTACGCCATGCATTCACCTTACAAACCCTCTATGGCACATCAAAGTACAAATGGAGATAATGCCTTTTTAACGTAAATTTGCTGCAATCCCCCCCACCTAATCGATCGATCTAAAAGCTCCCGCATAGATATTCATCGATTCGTCCAGCCATAAGAAAGACTTCTTGCATGCGAAAAGGAAATTGAAGACTTCTCCCTCCAATATATTTATTGCCGAATCCTTCAACATTCATCATTCTATGCTATTGAACAATCGCATTACGTTCAGGCCCTCTCCGGAAGAAAGATGGCCGAGAGAAAAAGATTCCGACTGTTAGCGTTCCCCTCCCTCGCAAGCCGGAATTTATTCTTCGAATGTTGCATTTGCTTTTATTCACCTGTGGGTCTTTTTCTTGCAATCGGAAAAGATTTAAGGCTCGCGTCTTTGCTTTTATGAATCTTTTACAAGAGACGCGAAAATTCACAGAAAAGATCTATTTTTAAAAGAATTTTGGATGAAATTCAGTAAATACTTTTATAAATGTTATATATTTCATTGCTGAATACAATGATATTATCCCCAAATTTCTGACAAATTAAGCTTTACAGACACTACATAATATAAAAGTATCTAAAATATTGTAGTTTGCTTTAGTTTATTTGTCCTACGGTCATTTTGCGCTCACTTTAAGCTGATTAGACCATTATTAGACTTTAGGCTAATTAGATCTACAGTTTCACATGGGTTCTGAACCACTCGCAAACATCCATGTACGACCAGGATTTGAACCAGAATCATGCGGTATCAAAGGCCAGGGCGCTAGTCAATTGGCCATCAGGCTGCTAAAAGATTTTAGTTTAATAGAAAGCATCGATTAAATAACATTCCTATTATTTAGGCTTAAAAACCTCACTTATTAAAAGAAAATCTTGTTGGTGAAACATCTTAACGATATTCATCTATGAAATCTCTCTCAATTGCTTGCGCTCCGAGGGACAATTGACTAGCTCTCTGACTTTTGATATCACGGGATCCATTTACGAATCCTAGCGGTGGCATGGTTAGTTGTTCGGAATCCACTTTAAACTGTAGGTCATAATCTAAGCCTAAAGTGGGCAAATAATGACCGTAGAGCGACAAACCAATTTCAGAACTGTCTAAAAATTGAAGCTACTTCATTTCACCACGTCAAATTAAGATCATTTTTTGGGACCAATTTCTTTAAATTAAGTCATCGTAGCCTCAACTACAAAATTATAGATAATCATAACCCTAACTTATTTGTCCTATCACTCCATTTTCAAAATGGCCGCGACATGGATGTTCGCAGTTATTCGGAATCCACGTTATACTGTAGGTCACGGTCTAATTAGTACAAAGTATGCAGAAAATGACCGTAGAGAAACAAACCAATACTTTTTCAGAAAAAGAAAACTAAGCACTGCCCAGGAAATCTAATTTTTAAGCGTATAAATAGGAAGATGTATAGATAAACTTTATTATATCTGCTAATGTTTTAAGATATAGTAGATATATTGTAAATAAGATGCCTACTTCCCTGGCACTACAGTCTCTGTTGGATCACGGCCATCTCCTACTGGCAAATTTTGAAACATCAGATTTTTCTTCTTTTCGCAGGGAAGAGTTTTATCAGTTCAACACTCTACAGTCATATGAGACCGGGAACTACGATTTAAAGTGGTTTCCTAACCGCTGAAAACGTTTATGGTACAGCCGGGGCTCAAACTAGAAATCAGTGGCACCGACCGCCAGAGAAATTTAAATACCATTGACTACATTTTTTTTTCTTATTTAAGCAAATTTACACGTTGTTTCAAATCTAAAAACGTACAACTGACAGAATTTTAAAAAATTCAACATTTACACTTTTAAAAATAGTACCATATTTGTTTTTAAGATAATTGATAAAATTATATTTATAAGGATAATTTCTTTTTAACAGACACGTATATTACTTCTAGAGATTTAAGTGATGAATGCAAACAAGTAGATTTCATGGAATAAGAAAAAAGCATTTTTTTACTCCAGAAATTCACATTCAAACAGCACTATTTTAGCGTTAAAAGCTTCACCTTTACGAAATGAAAAGGACATTCATTAAAAACCTTCTATGCCATACATTCACCTTAGAAGAACTCTATGGCATATCAAATTACAAATGGAGATAATGCCTTTTTAACGTCAATCCCCCCACAGTAATCGATTTATCTAAAAGTTCTCGCATAGATATTCATCGATTCGTCCAGCCATAAGAACGACTTCTTGCATGCGAAAAGGAAATTGAAGACCTCTCCCTCCAATATATGTATTGCCGAATCCTTCAAAATTCATCATTCTATGGTATTGAACAATCCGGCCCTCTCCGGAAGAGAGATGGCCGAGAGAAAAAGATTCCGACTGTTAGCGTTCCCCCTCCCTCGCAAGCCGGAATTTATTCTTCCAATGTTGCATTTGCTTTTATTCGCCTGTGGGTCTTTTTCTTGCAATCGGAAAAGATTTAGGGCTCGCGTCTTTGCTTTTATGAATCTTTACAAGAGACGTAAAGATTCGCAAAAACAATTTTTTTAAATGAATTTGGATAAAAGTCAGTAAATGATTTTATAAATATATTTCAACCGGGAATGAATACAATGATTTCATCACAAATCCGATACATAAGCTTTAAATACATTAAATTATATTAAATTATATATTTAAAAAATTATAGTAAAACAGCAAGAATTGAATAAATAATATTACTATCTATCATGTAAGCTTAAAAATCTCATAGAAAAAAAATCTTGTTGGCGAAACATCTTTACAACTAAATCTCTTTAACCTGTCTACTAAATCTCTTTAACCTGCCTGTAGCCTGATTGCCATTTGTCTAGCGCTCTGGTCTTTGATATCACAGACAGGTTCGAATCCTTGGCGGTAGCATGGATGTTTTGTTAGTGGTTCTGAATCCACTTTAACTGTAGGTCCCTGTCTAATTAGAATAAAGTGGGCACAAAATAACCATACAGCGACAAGCCAAACCACATTTATTAACTGTCTGATAATTGAAGCTACTTAATTTCCCCCATGTCAAATTAAGGTAATTTTTTTAGAACCAATTTCATCAAATTAGGTGATCGTAGCCCTAACTTACTTTTCCTACCCTCTTTCTTTCAGAAAAAAAAAGATTACGAAGCACTGCCCTTGGAAATACAAGTTTTTAAGCGAATAAATAGGAAGGTATAATAAAGTTTATTTATCTGTAAATGTAACAGCATTTGAATATGTAGTAAATAAAGATGATGTAAATAAGATGCCTGACTATCTCACTGACACTACAGTCCATGGAGAGCCAAGAAAATCTGGTGCTGGCGGATTTCGAGACAAGACTTGTTTCCTATTTACGGGATAGGGTTGTCAGTACTACACCCAACGCTTTACAGTCATATTAGACCGGGACCTACGGCTTAAAATGGATTCCGAAAACCTCCAGGACACCACTGGAACTCGAGCCCAAAACCTGTGGCACCGAGCACCAGAGCAGTTTATGTACCCTAAACTATATTTTTTTCCGTATGTAAGCAAATGTACACGTTGTTCCACATCTAAAAATGTACAACTGAGATATGTAAAAAGAATTCTACATATTTCATAAAAATAGCTTTATAAGAATAACTGATATTTAACAGACATGTGTATTCATTCTACAGATTTTAGTGATGAAAATAAACGAGTCAATTTCATGAAATAATTTTTTTTTACTCTAGAAACTCACATTCAAACTGCACAAATTTAGCTTTAACAGCTTCTTCTTTGCGAAATGAAAAGGGCATTCATTAAAAACCCTCTATGCCATGCATTCACCTTACAAACTCTCTATGGCACATCAAACTACAAATGGAGATGCCTTTTTAACGTCAATTTGCTGCAATCCCCCCACCAAATCAATCGATCTAAAAGCTCTCGCATAGATATTCATTGATTCGTCCAGCCATAAGAACGACTTCTTGCATGCGAAAAGGAAATTGAAGACTTCTCTCTCCAATATATGTATTGCCAAATCCTTCAACATTCAACATTCTGTGGTGTTGAACAATCGCATTACGTTCAGGCCCTCTCTGGCCGAGAGAAAAAGATTCCGACTGTTAGCGTTCCCCCTCCCTCGCAAGCCGGAATTTATTCTTCGAATGTTGCATTTGCTTTTATGCACCTGGGTCTTTTTCTTGCAATAGAAAAGATTTAAGGCTCGCGTCTTTGCTTTTATGAATCTTTTGCAAGAGGCGTAAAGATTCGCAAAAAAGATTTGTTTTAAAAGAATTTGGTTAAAATCCTGTAAAGACTTTTATAAATATTATATTTTCTGAATTCTGAATGAATACAATGATTTTATCACGAAATTTCTGACACAAAAGTTTTACATACACGAAATTATATAAAAGTTTCTAAATGATTGTAGTGAATTCGCAAGAATTGAATAAATAACAGTCCAATCATTTAGGTTTAAAAATCTCACTTAGAAAAAGAAAATCTTGCTGGTGAAACTTATTAACAATGTGCGTCTAATAAATCTCTCAGAACTGTTTAAAAATTGAAACTAATCTATTTCATTTTACAAAGTCAAATTCAGGTAAATATTTTTTGGATCGATTTCATCAAATTATGTGATCGTAGCCTCTACTTCAAAGTTTTAGGTGAGTGGTTTGGAATGTCTTTCTGCAATCAATTTTCGCACACTTTGGGATAATTAGACCAGGACCTACATTTTAACGTGGATTCCGAACCATTCACAAACATCCATACCACCGCCTGTATTCGACCCTGAAGCCCGTGGTACCAAAGGGCAGAGTGTAAGCCAATTGGCTATCACGCCACTTACACTTTTTTAAATCGTGCTATTTTTTTTAAAAGATATTTGATAAAAATAGCTTTATAAGAATAATTTATTTTTAGTAGACATGCGTATTCATTCTAGATATTTCAATGATGAAAATAAACGAGTAAATTTCATGAAATAAGAAAAAAACATTTTTACTTTAGAAATTCACATTCAAACTGCACAAATTTAGCGTTAAAAGCTTCATTTTTATTTATTCATTAAAAACCTTCTATGTCATGCATTCACCTTACAAACCCTGTATGGGGCATCAAACCACAAATGGAGATAATGCCTTTTTAACGTAAATTTGCTGCAATTCCCCCACCTAATCGATTTATCTAAAAGCTCTCGCATAGATATTCATTGATTCGTCCAGCCATAAGAACGACTTCTTTCACGCGAAAAGGAAATTGAAGACTTCTCCCTCCGATATATTTATTGCCGAATCCTTCAACATTCATCATTCTATGCTATTGAACAATCGCATTACGTTTAGGCCCTCTCCGGAAGAAAGATGGCCGATCAGAAAAAGATTCCAACTGTTAGCGTTCCACTCCCTCGCAAGAAGGAATTTATTCTTCGAATGTTGCATTTGCTTTTATTCACCTGTGGGTCTGTTTCTTGCAATCGGAAAAGGCTTAAGGCTCACGTCTTTGCTTTTATGAATCTTTTACAAGAGACGTAAAGATTCGAAAAAATTATTTGTTTTTAAATGAATTTCTTATAAAATTCAGTAAATACTTTTATAAATATTATATATTGAATAAATACAGTGATTTTATCACGAAATTTCTGACAAATAAGGTTTTCATGCACTAAATTATATAAAAGTGTGTAAAAGATTGTAGTAAAATAACAAGAGTTGAATAAATAACATTCCGATTTAGGCTTAAAAATAAAAAGAATATTTTGTTGACAAAACAAGAACTCTTTAAAAATTACTCTAAAAAAACTAGTTAAACTAATTAAAAATTAAAACTAGTTTACTTCATTTTACAAAGTCAAGTTAAAGTAATTTTTTAGAACCAATTTCGTCAAATTAGAGAATCGTAGCCTCTACTTCAAAATTTTAAGTAATCATAGGCCTAACTTATTTCTCCTGCCATTCCTCTTTCAGAAACAAACATTTTAAGCATTCTCCTGAAAACCCAACATTTTTAAGGGAATAAATTGAGGATATGAAGACATTTTAATTTTTACTAGGATAACGATTCAGAACATATTGCTGATATTTGCAATTTATGGGTCCTCTACCATTGTCCGGGTGTGATTAAAATCCTTGCCCAGAATCCACACTTTAATCCCATTGTACTTATGTGGGATTATTTGCAGCAAAAAATATATATATATATATATTTCTGTGACTGTTTTGTGTGACTGTGTATAATTAGAGTAGAAATACTTTCCCAATTCAACAGAAAGCCTACATTATACATATTTACAGATTCAAGTTCTGTGTAACTCATTGATATGTAGGAAAATTTTATTGAAGTTAATCAATCTCAATGTGATTTATTTGTTAATTTATATTAATACTATATAATAGTGACTTTTTCTAAAATTTACTTTTCTTCTATACATATTTCTCTTTTCTTTACACAAAACAAAGTGAGAAAAAAAATCAATGCAAGTTTTCTAAATATATAAACCCAAATTATTATAAATTCATTTTAAGTAATTATATCTTAATTTAAAACGTAAAATTAAGTGTTTTTACTCTTTAATTACATCTTTGGCTCGTTACATTTTTCTGAAATTTACATTTTTCTCATTAGTACCCTAGAAATTAAAATGTGTCTCTCTGCATACAAGAACTGTTTTTTTTTTGTTATGTATATTAATGTACAAAGTTTTACACTACGTATGCCGTATTTCGCAAATCTAATTTCAAACAGAATAAACTTAATTTTAAAAATTCAAAAGTATACTTCATAAAAACATATTAAGCGAATGTGTACACAAGTAATTAGAAACTTCGCTTTAAGGTTTATCACTTACATTAATATATGTAACTTTTTAAAACATTGATTCAATGAATCTATTAAGTTTACATGTATTATTATGTTTTTTTATTTGTTTTGCTAAATTAACGAAAATTAAAACATTAAACTTTTTCAAACTATTCATAAATAAAAACTCCAATGATATTTCTTTTCGTAAATCACATTTAATAAAATTTAATTTACATTCACTTTCCAGTATAGTTTTAGAATCGCAAAAAAACATGCGTTCATTTTACTTTTTGAATAATTTTTCTTTGAAAAATGGAAATTTTTTTACATTTCGCTCGTAGCACAGACAAAAATTACATGTTTCCAATTTTCTTAAATTAACTTTCCATAAAACTACTCCTTTATAAATGCAAAAAAAAAAAACAAAAAAAAAGTATGCATTTTTGCGATTCAAATTTTTCGAAATGAAAGTATTTTTTGAGACTAGTCTTTCAAATTGAAAAATTCTTTATTTTTAACATGTAATGTCTAGGTTCATATAAATTATATCCAACTTTATTGTTACTCATTCTAGCTTCATCACCTATTTTAATTATTTTATTTATATCACCTACATTTTGTATTCAAAAAGAAAATTACATCGCTATAGCAAACATCTCAGAAATCTGGATTTTCTAAAACTGTAACACGTTTGAATAGAGAAAAACTAATTAAAATTTTCGCTGCTTTAATAAGGCTACTTTTCCTTCTTCCAACTAAAACATGTATTGCACCAGTTAAAATAAATGTAATCTATTATATCACATTTCTTCATTTTTTACAGTTATAAAAAGCTCCTACAGCTCCTGCTAATTTTGAATATTAAACAAATCAAATTTAATAAAGTATTTAAGAAAGAAACCTTAATTCTGCAATTTAATCCCAGCATCCAATATATACAACTGCCCAAAAACAAGTTGGTATCTTCAATCTTTCATAATCAAGCAACTCAGTTTGTATATTTAAATTGTGATGTATCGGCTTATATTAGACCTATAATGACTTCAAGAAGAGGGACACTTTCAGGTTCATGGGAACATTTTAATTTTTATTTAAAAGTATATATGTATATATACAAATACAGAACTCTAGATTATTATACAAAGAAATGAACATTAAAAATAAAAATTGATCACAAGTGCAGTTTACTACATGGCCGGAGATATTCAGAGTTCTTGAGTCTACGTCTAATCTAATTACTTGGTCTTCGACAGACATCAATTATCCCACTGCGTGATAAACAGAACCACGAGGGTTTCACTTCGAAAAGCAAGCGGAAATTCCGACTATTCAGCCCCTTCAGAGAAAAAAAGAAAAGAAATACTTCTAGTCTACTCGTCGCAGAACCCTCTCCTTTTTCGCCAAACACCTCCTTTTAAGAAAAGTTCGGTCAAGGTGGGAGTCAGCTCACTCACCTCTCATTTGAGTCAACAGTTCTCAGTTCGTGGTCTATCACCCATCACGATGGAAGAACTCATGGTATAGTTCATATTCAAGGTCGTATTCAAGGTCGGTTCATATTCAAGGTATAGTCATATTCATGTGAAGGTCGCACAGACATTCGCTAATTTTATGAGTCCCATTGTACATCAGATTGAATATCTGATATCATATTTCAGTCACAGCTTGTTCTCATTTCATTGCATGTACTATAATTACCCACAATACTGCTTGTCTGCTGTCAAATTCGAGTGATGGAGTTATTTTATACTTGTCAAAGGACAAACATTCTCTCTCCTGGGAATTAAATGCCAAAACTCTTCCCTTGAGAAAAAAAACACTACACTCTACTATAGACGACTGAGGGCTATGCATCAATATCTTATGCAACATCTAAAACTTGTGTTGTTTTTTATTCCAATAATTACGTCTTATAATTGGGCACTTTCTTGCACAATTTCGAAAATATTGACTGCACCCAAGTTTGGTTTAATCTGAACATTAAAAAAATATTTCTTCATATGATTACAAATTCTAACTAGAGTACTAGAAGCATCTTAAATCTGAATTAGTTTTACGACGAATTCTGAAAAAACTTCGGAATGCCTTTAACTTGCCTTGGAAAGATCTCACACATTTTCTTTCTTAAAATTTCACATTTTAAAAGTATTTACTATTAGTAGAATTTGACATTAAATTCTTCGTTTATCTTTCTAAAGTCCCTTTCCAGGTATCAAAAATATTTATCATTTTAATGTACTCTAATTTGCCTAATAGCCGTGAGGGATTCATGACAATTAAAATATATTTGTTAACAAATCACGCCTCAGTGAAGTCCCATTTCTCACACAAGTGGTTAAAATCTTAAACTAGGCTTAAAATTTTTATTTTAATGATAAAATTATAGAAAACAATTACCAACACAAATATAAAATAGTTGAAATAAGTAAAATATGGAAAGCTACAGGGTGGAAGAATATAATTGGAATAATTTAACTATTTCATTCTAAATGGTACGAATTTTAAAAAATTTCCTTCAATTTATAATCATTCTCATACTTTGTGGAAAGTGAAATTTCCTGCTAATCATCACACTTAGATACTAATTTTGTCCTTTATAAATCATTTTAATTTTTATTTTTAACGGCATCCCAGAACTTTATTTATACACATGAGTGCATGTTCAATTATGTATCCTTTTGAATAAGCAAGACTTCATTTCTCCATCCGCAGATTTTTAAAATATTTTTTTTAATATTTAAAAGATCTTTCTTATACTCTCAACAGAATTTTCGTTTCTGTGACTGTTACAAAAAGTACTTTTAAACAGTGGCGTTTTTAGAATTTACTTTTATTTGAATCTACAGATTTCAGGTAACAGCCTATAATCTGAGAGAAGACATTTTAATTTTTCAAATACATAATCTCTGGAATAGACGTAGAAAACAATACTAATCAAAAAATATCAGAAAATAAATTAATGTATTATGAATCAATATGTCATTAATTATTTCATAACATAGTAGTCCCCGAAATGACTACCACAACATAGTAGTCTCCGAAATGACTACCACAACATAGTGGTCTCCGAAATGACTACCACAACATAGTGGTCTGCGAAATGACTACCACAACATAGTGGTCTCCGAAATGACTACCTATTTCACAACATAGTGGTCTTAGAAATGACTACCTATTTCACAACACGAAGTCTCGAAATGACTACCTATTTCACAACATAGTAGTCTCCGAAATGACTACCTATTTCACAACATAGTAGTCTCCGAAATGACTATCTATTTCACAACATAGTAGTCTCCGAAATGACTACCTATTTCACAACATAGTGATTAGCCTATTGGGAGACTACTAACTATTTCAAACACATTGGTCTCCGAAATAACTAAACGCTAATTATTTCTCAACATAGTAGTCACCGAAATAATTAGCAATGAAAGTTAAAATATCTTGAAAGAATATTAATTTTGTTATTTAACTTGTATCTTAAGTTAAAGAGCAAAATTAAAATTCATATTCTATAATTTTGGGAAATCCTATTGCTATGGACTGAAAACTGCACAAGTCTTTACACAGTAAACTACAGAAACCCTAAAAAGATTTATTATTCATAAATATTTCTTTCCCGTGCATTTAATTTCCCCAACGTCCTTGCTTGTTAAACTACTGACTCAAATTCTTCCTACACACTTTCATCCCCAACAGAATCCCATTCGTCTCGAACTAATGAAGTTACTTCTCCACCTCGTTGGAGATTGAAAGTCAGCTTCTTCCTTCTGGTCCAAATAAAACCCGGAGAACCCACTTCGGAAAAGGTAAATTATGCATTACTGAAGTATATGGCGACAGGAGCATTGATTGAATCCTGATTCTCCTTCCCTACAGAATGCAGGAACAGGACTCGGTAACTAGAAGAAATAAGAAGAGAAGGCGATATCCTCTCCAAACTACTGATAGAAGAGACAAGAAGATTCCTTGTTTTTTGGCAGAACTCAAGACGGACTTATCAACTTGTATGAAAGACATTCACTCATCGGTCTGAGGATTCTAAAGGAAATTAAATTTCTTAAACAAAGAAATACTAAAATGGTCCAGTAACTCCAAACTGATATACATTTTCAATTTCAGTATCAATCCGGAGTTACCATTACTTATTCTATTAAGACACTTCCCAAATCCTAAATTTTTAACAAAATATTGATTTTTGGTAGTCAAGATGTTTAAATTTTTCAGTTTTATTAAATAACGTAAATAAATACCATATGATCTAAAACTCTGTAAATATATCTATAAGTTCATTAATGCATTTTAAAAATAAAATAAAAACTCCTGCCTTTATTTTTAGTGAACATAAAGTTCAGTTCCGTTGTAGAGATAACGCTGCTGATTGGGCACGGAGCATATAAATTTTTTGATGAACTTCATTAAAAGAGATGCGATTTTTCCATCCTGCTGCTGTTGCTTGTGGAAAAGAGTTTAGTCAATGAGGATGATTACAAAATTTCATCTCCAGTACTGTGAGTATCGACTTTAGAAAAAAAAACAGAGGAATAAACCTACAAAGAAAATTTTTCAATGCAGAAATTTAGATAACCGGTACTGTAACGAACAAGTCGACATGGTAGGCCTAAAGAGAAAGAGATTACAGAAAATATTAAAGGAACACTTGCTCGAATTTATCAGGAAATGATTAGAAAAATTGCATGATCAAGCTGGAACATGTAAAAACATTTTGATAAAACTAAAGTTTCAATTATACAATGTGATAGTGTATGAATAACATTAAGAAATTATTTTACTGTGATTGGTAATAAAATACGTCGCCAAGTTATTTCGTGTATGCAAAAGAAGGGATTGCACTTTAAGTGTATTGCGATTACATTTGTAGAACAATTTTTTTTAAATTTTCACTAAAAGGGAACAGGGGAAAGGGGTTTAACTAGCTTCCCAGTATCTTGCCGTCTCAGATTCGCCATAAGGTGCCAAGCAGCGATGGAGATCCAGGCTCGGTTCCTTACTCTGCCAAATCACAAAGAGGGAAGACTGGTGGGTCGAAAACCCCAGTTCAATGTGGATGTTCACCCAGACAGTTGTGACTTGTTAAAAGGTGGAACTGAGCAACAGCTATACGACGTGGGCAGCTTGAAACTGAGAGAAGATCCTAACTTTCCATCACTTTGTCTGCATTTGGCCAAGCAACTGTAATTTATAATTTCTATTCCTAGTTTGATATACAACTTTTTAGAATAGTATGGTAATGATGATCATCTTCAATGAAGTAATCTTCCTTCTTGCATCTACAGAACATTAATTCAACCGCATGAACTTGTAATTTAAAAAATGTTTCCATTTGTGAGTGTTAATATAAAAAAATATTTTAATATTTATCCCAAAATTTTACTTCTACACAACAGAACTCAAGAAAAGTAAACAACAACAAAAAATAAGGTTTTTAAAGATATATTTTCGTGTTAATCGTTATTTACCAACCTATTCCAGAGCAACCTTTTATAGAAAAAGCAAAAGAATCCTTTTTTTTTCTTAGACGAAAAATTAATAAAATTTATTTTATTAAAATAGTAGGAATGTCTTCAATTTTGCCAACATCTCTTATTCTTTAAATGCTTATCTTTTTTCGGATAAAGAAGTGGTCAATCTCAAGCAAGACAAATTTCATTGACGAGTTTGCAAGTTCAACGTCAAGAGTTTCGAAAAAATGTTACATGTTGCCACATAAAAAATTTAAAAATAATTATTTCCTAGCAGAGTATACTTTTATTTACTGAATATTTTTCGTGCATCAAATCATTAACTAATCTTTTCTTTTTTGGTTCCCTAATTTTGGCGCGAAACATGTCAAACATTTTTCTTCTAATTTAGAACACTTTTACTTCTTGCATCGAGTTATGCTGAAAAAGATTCTTGCTTTAAGATATGCTTTTAAAAAATAGTCTGCAACCTTCATGAATTAGAAGCTTCAACTATAAAGCTTGTTAGACTAACGACAAAAATGTTAAAAAAAAAGTAAAAAAACCAGCAGATATTTCTTTACAAGAATGATTAATTGGATCAAAAAAATGTAACCAAGTTGATACAGTTTAGAACAGTTTTGTCTGAGCTTAAAAGGATTTTAAATTCGAGTACAAATTAAAGCACAGCAAAAGATTTTTTTTCTTTAATTTTGAAATATTTCAACATCAATGTTTTCTAACATTGGGAAACGCATTTTAGATATTTTACTTTTTAATAAAATATTATTTATCTGTTCAAACTTTCAGTTAAATATTAAACTAGCTAAAGCATTCATGTTCCAAGAATTATGTTAATTACGTACAGTATATAATCGAAGTCCTAATCCAAAGTTTTCTTACTGAATTTGAAAGAACCTTATGTACTGTCAGCTATAAGTATTATTACGCAAGTAAATAATAATCAAAGTAAATCAAATTAATAATCAAAGTAAATAATTCTCTAAGTTAGCTTTAAATACATATTTTACAATTTAACATTTTTTTCATAAAAAAGGTACTTGCTTATTTTAAATTTAAAAATATTTGCTGACTTAATGCCGATGTCAATTATTTACATTGATTATTAAACTGAATTATTGATTGCTACAAATTATTAAAATAATAGTAAATTGCCTTAAGAGATCTGATGGCCAAATGACTAGAGTCTGGCGCTCGGTGCCACAAGTTTCGGATTCGAGTCCTAGCGGTGCCATGGATGATTGTAGTAGTTCAGAATCTACTTTAAACCGTAGGTCACTGTCTAATATGACTGTTGGGCGTAGGGCTGATAACCCTATCTCGTAAAAACAAAAGAAAACCATTCTGTCTCGAATTCCGCTAGTAAGCAGATGAACTTTGTCCATCATTTTGCTGTTGCGCCAATATAAGAGAGGAATATGGCTAAATGTTTTTTGTCAGCCTGTTTGGTTTGTCTTTCTACGCTCATTTTGTGCACACATTGGGTCAATAAGATCAGGACCTATAGTTTAACGTAAATTCCGAACCACTCACAAACAACCATGCCACTGCCAGTATTCGAACCTGAATCAAGTGGTGCCAAAGGCCATAGCTCTAGCCAATTGACCATCAGGTTGCATCAATCTAGTGGGACAAATAAAAAGAATCAAAATTAATATTTATCACAATATTTTACTTATCAAAAGCAGAACTCAAAAAAATAAAACAATTACAGAAAAAAAGGTTTTTAACGAGATATTATCTGGTTATGTGTTATTTACCAACCCCTTTCAGCAAAATCTTCTGTAGAAAAAGCAGAAGAATCCTTTTTCGTAGACGAAAATACACTCATGTCCATAAATTAAGGATAATTCAGAATCACACAGAAATTGAACTCATAAAAATTCCACCTGTAGAATTATCACACACATCTTGAAGAAGAATATGCAAATTACAGGAAACCACCAGATGGCGCGAATAGTACGTCACAATGACGAGAGTGTAAGAGAGGGTTATATAAGGAATGGTGGCAAAGAAGTAAAATTGTTCACGAGCGCTTTAAAAGCCTTTCAGTGCAATAACCGCATAGTTATGGCACAAAGGAAGCATCTGGATGATTTTTTAGGTGGTAGAATTATCGGACGACTGGAATGTGGACGTACCCAGCTGGAAGTATCCGAGGAACATGGAATCGCCCAGAGTGTCATCTCCAGGCTTTGGCAACGATTCCAAGATGATGATAATGTGAGTAGAAGTTACAGCACAGGTCGCCCCCGAGTTACAACACCATATGAGGACCGGTATTTAGCAGTTACTGCCAAAAGAAACAGACGGAGCACAGCATCAGACCTGTCTCGTCAGCGCTCTTCAGCTACCGGTACGACAGTTTCAAGGCAGACCGTGTACAGACACTTAGGGCACATTGGTCTATATGCTCGTAGGCCTGTCAGATGTGTTCCACTGACCGCAACTCACTGTCGCCAGCGATTAACCTGAAGTAGAGAGCATGCATTGTGAACACCGCGACAGTGGTCTGGTGTGATGTTTTCCGACGAGTCCAGGTTTAGTTTCCAGTCTGATTCTCGCCGGACTTTCATATGGAGAGCGCCAGGTACCCGTTACCGCCAAGAGAACACCTTTGAACGACACCGTTACGGTGGTGCAGGATGGCTCGTTTGGGGAGGAATTATTCTTGGTTCCAGAACTGACCTGCATGTTCAGAGTGTAACGATGACAGGCCACATCTATCGGGATGCCATTCTGGAACAACATGTACATCTGTTTCGGGGCGCCATGGGTACTGAATTTCTGTTTATGGATGACAACGCCCGTCCTCACCCTGCAAACATTGTAGACGAATGCCTTCAATTGGAGGATATCACCCGTATGGATTGGCCAGCATATTCACCGGAATTGAATCCAATAGAGCATGTGTGGGATATGCTTGGCCGACGAATTGCAGCCGTCAACCCCCTCCCCCCTGTTAACCGGAACTTCGAAGGGCATTGCTTGATGAGTGGTGTAATATTCCCCAAGATCAGATTGATAATTTGATACTCAGCATGCCTAGGCGTTGTAAGGCCTGTATTGCATCGTCCGGGAGACATACTCCATATTAACCATCATCCTAACCAGGTTATACTGTATTTTGTAAATAGGTTCTTTTTTGAAATTTGCTCCAGGGAGTAAAAATTGCATTTTTTATTAATTATGTCAAACATATAGCATATTTTTTGCTCTTTACCTTTTGTTTAATAAATAGACTTTACAAATAAGTCAAATTTGTTTTGCTTCTGTCTCTTTCTTTGCCTGAACTTCATTATCTTTAATTTATGGACATGAGTGTATAATAAAATCCATTTTACTAATATATTGAACTTTCTTCAGTTTTTGTAACTTCTTTTATTCCTTGAATACTTATGTAAGAAAATAAGTGGTGAATCTTAAGCAAGACAAATTTCATTGACGAGTTTGCAAGTCTCGCGTCAAGAGTTTCAAAATATTTCACATGCTACCAGAAAAAAAAATATTTTCTAGTAGAGTATACTTTTTTACTGAATATTTTTTTTCTTGCTTCAAATCATTAACTAATCTTTTCTTTTTGGCTTCCTCATTTTGGCGCGAAACGTGTCAAACATTTTTCTTCTAATTTAGAATACTTAACTTCGTGCATCAAGTTGTGCGAAAAAAGATTCTTGCTTTAAGATACAACCTATTTCTTAAAAAAAGCGTCACTTTCAACCGACTAGAAGCATGTTACACAAACGACAAAAATGTTAACAAAAAAGGTTTAAAAAGTAGCCGATATTTCTTTACAAGAGTGATTGATTGCATCAACAAAAATGTAACCAAGTTGATACAATTTTGTCTTAGCTTAATGGATTTTTAAATTCGAGTATAAATTAAAGCACAAAAGTGTTTTATAAAATTTTGAATTTTTTTAACATCAATCTTATTTTAAATACGTTTTTCAATGTTAGAAATGTTAACTTTTTCATAAAACATAATTTATCTATTCAATATTAAACTAAATATTAAAATTATTAAACTAACTAAGGCGGCGTTCAATGTTCCAAGAAATTTTTGAACAATATATAATTGAAGTTTCAATTTAAAGTTTACTTACTAAATCTGAAAGTTTTGTAAGTAATGTCGGCTATAGGTATTATTACGATAAGTAAGTTAAAACCATCTTCTAAGTTAGTTTTAAATACATATATTCTGGAATTTAATAATTTTTCATAAAAAATTTACTTGGATTTTTAAATTTTAAAATATTTGCTGGCTTCTTTGATGATGTAATAAATTTCAGTTAAATAAAAGGGAAATTCCGATACCATGTCTTGACATCAGCATTAATTAAATTTCAAACTGGAAAGAAATGGCATTTTGTTATCTTCAAACTAATAAAATCATCGCCGCTCGTCAAAACAAAAAAACGTTGACAGCTAGAAAACTGAGTTATTATTGATTGTTATAAAATGTATAAGACAGTAAAATTCCTTAAAGTGCTGATGGCCAAATGACTGGCGCTCAACGCCACATGTTTCCTATTCGAGATCCGCGGTGCCATGGATGTTTGTAATGATCGGATATTCGCTTTAAACCGTAGATCCCAGTCTAATATGACTGTAGTGCGTTCGCATATGGCTGACATCCCTACCCCGTAAAAGAAAAACATCTCCTGTCTCGAAATACCCCAGACGGCCTTCGTCGGTTATGAGGTTGTTGCACCAATGAAGATTTGGTTTGGTTATTTTTTGGTCATTTTCGCATACTTTAGGCTAGTGAGACTAGCTACAATTCAACGTGGATTCCGAACCATTCATGAATATCCATGCCACAGCCAGTATTCGGACCTCAAGCCTGTGGTTCCCAAAGACCAGAGAGCTAGTCAATTGGCCATCAGGCCGCGAATATCAAGTGGGGTAAACAATAAGAATCAAAATTTTACTTATACAGAGCAGAACAGAACTCAAGAAAATAGTTACAGGTTCGTTACCAATCCATTCAATTACTTGTATAAAAAAGGTTTTAAGGTTTCTTCGTATACTAAAATTTTATAAAATCCATTTTATTAATATAGTGTTAATTATCTTCAATTTTGCCAACATCTTTTATTCTTTAAATACTTATCTTCTTCGGGTAAAAGAAGTGGTCAGTCTTGAGCAAGGCAAATTTCATCGACGAGTTTGCAAGTTTCCCGTCAAGAGTTTCAAAAAATTTCGCATGTTGCCAGAAAAAAATATAAATACTTATTGCCTAGTAGAGTATACTTTATTTAGTATTTTTCGCGCCTCAAATCATTATCTTTTTTTTTTTTTTTTTTTGTTCCCCCATTTTGGCGCGAAACGTGTCAAACATTTTTCTTCTAATTTAGAACACTTAACTTCTTGCATCAAGTTATACGAAAAAAGATTCTTGCTTTAAGATATGCTTTTTTAAAAAATAGGCTGTAACTTTCAACTGACTAGAAGCATGTTACGCAAACGACAAAAATGGTAACAAAAAAGTTTTATAAATTAGCAGCTATTTCTTTACAAGAGTGATTAATTGGATCAACAAAAATGTTACCAAGTAGATACAATTTAGAACATTTTTATTTTAGCTTAAAGGATTTTTAAATTCGAGTATAAATTAAAGCACAACAGAAGTTTTTTTTATAAAATTTTGAACTTTTCTTAACATCAATGTTATCTTAAATGTATTTCCCAATGTCAGAAATTGTAGTTTTTCCTAAAATATAATTTATCTATTTAACATTTCAGTTAAATATGAAACTAGCTAAGGCGTTCCATGTTTCAAGAAAGTTTTGAACAATATATAGTCGAAGTTCTAATCTAAGTTTACTTACTAAATCTGAAAGATTTGTAAGTAAATGTAGGCTATAAGTATTATTGTATAATAAGTAAGTAATAATCATTCTATAAGTTAGATTTAAATACAGAATTTGGAATTTAATAATTTTTTATAAAAATGTACATTTACTGGCCTTATTTGAAAATGTAATAAATTTCAGTTAAGTAGAAAGGAAATCCCAATATCAATTTTGGACATAAACATTTAATTTCAAACTAGAAATTAATAATATTTTGTTGCCTTCAAACTATACTGCTTTTCAAAATAAAAGAATGTTGACAGATATCAAATGGAATTACTCATTGTTACACAATAATTAAACAGTAAAATGCCTTAAGAGGCCTGATGGCCGAATGTCTTTGACGTTTTCGCGCTCAGTGTCACAGGTTTTCTCATTCGATTCCCAGCTGTGCCACGGAGGATTTCACTATTAAGATCGGAGGATTGTAAGGGGTTTGGAATTCACTAAGATCCCGGTCTAATATGACTAGAGCGTTGGACGTAGCATTGAGATCCCTACCCCGAAAAAAACAGCTGTCTAATAATCCGCCAATAGGCACGGCCTTGGCCCACCATGGGATTGCTGAGCCAATGAAGAAAATTCTTAAATATTTCGTTGTCATCATGATCGGTTTGATTTGTCTCTGTATGGTCATTTTCTGCTCACTTTAGTCTAATTAAACTGGGACCTGTAGTTTAAAATGGATTTCCGAACAACTCTCAAACCTCCATGCCACCGCCAGGATTCGAACCGGAAGTCTGTGATCGCAAAGGCCAGAGCACTAGCCAATTGGCGAATAGGCCTCGTCTACCAAGTGAGATAAGAAACAACAAGAATAAAAATTAACATTTATCACAAAATTTCACTTATACAAAACACAACAGAACAAGAATAAAGCAATAACATAAAAGAAGGTTTTTTAAAGATATATTTTCTGATTACGCGTTGTTTACAAATCCATTTCATTACAATTTTACATTGAAAAAAGCAAAAGAATCCTTTCTTCGTATACAAAAATCTTATAAAATCCATTTTATTAATATAGTGAGTACTATCTTCAGTTTTGCCAACATTTTTTATTCTTTAAATACTTATCTTCTTTGGCTAAAAGATGTGGTCAGTCTTGAGCAAGACAAATTTCATTGACGAGTTTGCAAGATTCAACGTCAAGAGTTTCAAAAAATTGCACATGTTGTCAGAAAAAAAATTTATTTCCTAGTAGAGTATACTTTATTTATTGAATATTTTTTGGAACTCAAATCATTAACTAATCTTTTCTTTTTGCTTTCTTCATTTTGGCGCGAAACGTGTCAAAAATTTTTCTTCCAATTTAGAATACTTAACTTCTTTCATCAAGTTATACGAAAAAAGATTCTTGCTTTAAGATATGATTTTTTTAAGAAATAGATTGTAACTTTCAAGCTACTAGAAGCATGTTAGACAAACGACAAAAATGGTAAAAAAAATTTTTTAAACTAGCCGATATTTCTTTACGAGAGGGATTAATTGGATCAACAGAAATGTGTTTTGTTGTTACTTATCCCACTTGGCTAGCCCACGAGCCCATATGGACTCATGATTTTTGTTGTGATGGAGCACCCGTAGGTAGGTTGACTTTGGCTCCGTGACGCTCTTTAAACCGGGACCTACGGCTTAAAGTATTCCGAACCACTACAAACAATTTACGAAACCTGTTTTATAAATTTGGTCACCCACCCAAGTACACAAAAATTTTGATAACTTTAGAACCATTTTGTCTTGGTTAAATGTTTAAAATTCTTAAACTAACGTTAGAAAATCTTTTTTAAAATTTTTTTAACTGTTTGCAACATCAATTTTATCTTAAATGCTTTTCCCCAATGTCAGAAATTGTCAAGTTTTTTCTAAAACAGAATTTATCTATTCAAACTTCAGTTAAATATTAAACTAGCTAAGGTTCCATATTTAAGAAATTTTTGAAAGCGAACATTATATGTCGAAGCTCTAATCTAAACGCTACTAAATCTGAAAGCACGGTATGTAATGCCTATAAGTATTATTACACAAATAAGTAATACTATTCTCTAATTTAGTTTTAAATACATATTTTCGGAATTTAATAATAATTTTTCATAATAAAGGTACTTGCTGTTTTTAAATTTTAAAATATGCCGACTTATTTGGTGATAATAAATTACAGTTAAAAAAAGGGAAATCCCAATATAAAGTCTTGACATTAATATTAATTAAATTTCAAACTGCAAATAAATGGTATTTTGTTATCTTCAAACTATACTGCTTGTCAAAATAAAAGAATGGTGACAGATATCAAATTGAATTATTAATTGTTATAAAATGATTTAAAACAGTAAAATACCGTAAGTGGCCTGATGACTGACGTTTTGGCGCTCAGTGTCACAGGTTTCGGATTCGAGTTCCGGCGGTGCCATGGATTGTTGTAGTGATTTGGAATTCAAAAACCGTTTTTGGTTAAACCGTAGATCCCGGTCTAATATGACAAGAGCGTTGGATTGATATCCCTACCCCACAAAAAGAAAACATTTCCTTTCTCGAAATTCGCCAGTAAGCAAAGGGCCTTAAATCATCATGGGATTGTTGGGGATGTTTACCAGTCTGACTTGGTTTGTTTTGTCGCTCGTCATTTATTGCACACTTTGGGCTAATTAGTCAGGGACCTAGTTTAACGTGGATTCCAAACTCTAGCAAACATTTATGCCATCGCCAGGATTCAAACCTGAAGCCTGTGGTACCAAAGACAGAGTGCTAGCCAATTAGCAATTAGGCTGCATGTCAGCCTGAAGATTTAATATTAACTCTTTTGGTATGCCTTTTACGGATGCACCAACACTGATGGAAAATTGTTTTTAAATTCAGCTATTGCTCCTTTGATTAGACTACAGTGAGTGTAAAAAGTATTCGTACAGTACGACAATTGATTTAAAAGAGACCCGTTCATAAAAATTACACATAAATTCCATTTTAATTAATTATAAATATATAATAGAACATTTTTCACTATTTTATGTGAAATTGACACAAAAATAATTTTATACATGAATAAATATTTACAAAACTGAAACAATCCAACATCTTAATGGTGTAAAAAGTATTCGTACATCAGGCATATATTGGCCAATACAATCATAATATTATAATACCTTGTAGGATATTCTTTTTTAGCTCGAATAACTGCTTTGAGTCCCTTTGGCATCGATTCCACCAATTTTGCTGTTATTGAGCTAGATAAGGCGTCCCATTCTTGATTAAGAGCTAATTCCAAATCATTTTTCTTAGAAATATGTCTGGATCTAATATTTTTTATCAAGAACGTCCCATAAATTCTCGATGGGGTTGCGGTCCGGCGATTGAGGAGGAAATTTCATTAACTTTGGGGTATTATATAGTATCCAGAGCCTTGTGTTTCGGGCTGTGTTCTTGGGGTCGTTATCATGCATGAAAACGTAATCACCATCCAAGCCCATTTTTGTTGCACTAGGTCCTAAATTATTTTTTAAAATGTCAATATAAAGTGGATGATTCATAATGTTTTTAATAAAGACTAATTTGCCCACCCCAGAAGCACTCATACAACCACAAACAAGCAGACTTCCACCCCTACGTTTCACTATTGGCAGTAAATTCTTAGGATGCATTTCTGTATTGCTCTTTCTCCATACCATTCGTCACCCGTCCGATCCAAATATGTTGCATTTACTTTCGTCTGTAAAGATGATCTTTTTCCAGAACTCTGGACTTTCATTAACGTATTGCTTGGCGATAGACAGTCGCAGCTTCCAATTCTTCTCACTAATTTTCGTCTCGCAACACGGCCATGGAAACCTTCATTTCTGCATGCATTTCGAACAGTACTTACGGAGACTGCTGTTCCCATGTTCTTTAGTTCCGATGTTAATGTAGGAGCACTTATTTTGGGATCCTTCTTTAATGAACGTACCAGAAACCGTCTGTCAGATGATGTCAATAGACATGGTCGCCCAGTACGAGAACTGTTTTGAACCTTTCCAGTGGCAGCAAACTTTTTTATGATTGACTGCACAGTTGAACGGGGTCTACCGACCAGATCAGAAATCTTGTTGTACGATTTGCCATTTTTACGGAGCTTTAAAATCAGTTCTCTTTCGGAAACACTTGTCTCTTTACTTTTACGACCCATTACAGAATGTCTAGTTTCTCACTACATTAAAATTTCCACTGAAGAACCTTTTAAGAAACTTACAAGATGACGTCAGTTAACTACATCATAATGGCTAAACCAATCACAAAATAACTAAAAAAAATTTGCATTTCTTTTAGTGTACGAATACTTTTTACACCACAAGATGTTGGATTGTTTCAGTTTTGTAAATATTAATTCATTTATAAAATTATTTTTGTGTCAATTTCATATGAAACTAGTGAAAATATGTTGTATTATATATTTATAATTAATTAAAATGGAATTTATGTTTATAATTTTTATGAACGGATCTCTTTTAAATCAATTGTCGTACTGTACGAATACTTTTTACACTCACTTTACTTACTACCTACACAGTTCCAAATTCTGTTTGCGACACTTTGCGGGAACTACATTTTTGTTTTAATCTACATTAAATTGGCATTTATTTATTTCGTCGAAATTATCCCTTTAAGCCGGAACAGAAGAAACTTGAATCAAAATCCACATTCATGTTTAACAATACAGCAGACCCAATTTCCAATATACATCGGTAGCGCAACATGTTTTCAAGTTGGTTAATTTGTGTAATAAAACAAAATATATTGTGGGAAATATATTCTATTTACATAAATAGTAGAACTGGTATAACATATAAGGTAGGGTATTTAATATTTTGTCCCATAGCACTCTCCAAACCATCCTATAGCTCACATTTATGGCATGGAAATATATTAGTATTACATTCCGGATGATTTCCAAACCTACACAGAATAACTTCTGCAACTTGGCTTAATCCTACTTATTGTGTCCAAGTAACCTTTGACATAGAAGCCCGTTTCACTTCCTATTTAGATTGAACAATTGTGATTTGTCACTTGTCATGTCGGAAATCCCTTCCGGTACAGTCTTTAAATTTGCACAGCAACATGCACGAAATGAGTGTCCGGTTCTCTTTTTTCCAGTTCATGTAAACCCTTTCTGCAATCCATGATAGAAATGTCGATAAGCCGCAAAACAAATCTTTAATTTTCTCAATAATAGAGCAGGGAAGGCGGCTCAGGACTTTAGCTACGCCCACGCACTGGTTCGAAAAAAAAATGCATCTTTAGATACATATCCTATCTATAGAAATCGATATATATAGATAGTTCTTAGATGGTATTAGTTATATAGATGGCTCTTATACAGATAGCATTTTTATGTATGGGTTATCTATAGATTTTATCACTCCTTAAAATTTTGACCATGAATTTCGAACCATACTGTATACATTCAGATGAAAATATATTTTTTCAACTTTGAAGGCAATTTCCATATATTTTTACAATGCTTGTAGGATATTCGGTGATGCAATTTTCAATATTATTATGCATCTTTCATATATTTTGTAATGTAGGTACGTCTGTAGGCGATGGCCCAAACACCAACATTGGCGATGCAACTCCAAATAAATTGTTATACTTAATGATAAAAGCATTTGATCAAACAAAGATCTAGATTAAAAAATGCTTTAGCGGCTTTGATTTGCTAAAATTTGCTTTTACAAGACACCATTGAGGAATGGAAACTTTAAATTAGATGGGCGTGGTTTCTGACAACTTATCCATCAGGTAACGATTGACAATTTGTAAAATGATGTCGGTAGATGTACAGTTAGAAAGAGTTTCAATATCGCGGTTAAGTAGCTTATGTCTTATCGCCATAGAATAAATCTTATTAAAAATCTATTGTACTGGATTTTATTTTGTTACTTTCCCAATCATAACTAAACAGAAACCTAAATTCAAATTCTTTCACAGAGAAATTCCAGAGAGCTGGAATGATTAATTGTGGCACCGATTACAACAATAACATCTTTCTACGTAGCAGTTATCTCAATGCTTTCACTACTAATCAAAAGAAATAATATTTACATTCAAAATTCTAAACCCGTGGTTTATGTCGATGCAATTTAAATAGCATTTAAATGCATAATACTATAGTTGAATTTCTGGAAGATACTTAAGACAGATTAATTTTATCAAACCAAAATTAAAAGGAACCCATCTACTAAAGCGACATCAAAGATAATGAAACGCTTGTCTCCAGTTCAATTAAATTCATTTACATCAGAAATGGCCATGAATTATGTAATCCAAGGAAATGTATTGAGAAGATTCAAGCCGCATCCATTAAGCAGTTTCCCTAAGTAAATAATGAAATGATAAATTTTGATGTGTTTACGAAGTTTCCGCTTACCGATCAAGATTATTCAGATCTAAGGGCTCTCAAGATTCTTTATTTAAAGAATAAAAGGTATTTTCCTACTTAAAGAGTTGGTTTAAAATTTAGCAGCGGTTCCCATAAATTGTATTCATTTAAATCGCTTACAACAGCAAGATAAACATTACAGCAGTGTTTATGTATCTTAATGTACCATGCGGAAAACTCATAAATTAGAAAATATGGCAATAGGTTCATGAATTTTTGAATAAGCGGTACTTATATCAAATAATTGTTGTTTTTTAACAGTTTGAAAGTGAATAAGAATTTTGCATACTTCTAATTTAGAATTTCCCGAACTAGTTCCTGAAGTTATCAAAGTCGTTTTAAGGTAGAACATAATTTGATAATGGGTTAACCTACTAAATATACAAATGTATCATAAAAATACGGCATATTACATTAAGAGTTAGTTTCATCGTAATCGCATGTCAACAAACATCATGATAGTATTCTCATTCTTAGCCATGCTTCCTCCTAGGCAGTGCACCCCTCTTCCCTGATCGTTTGCGGCCTGATGGTCAATTGTCCAGCGCTCTGGCCTTTGGTGCCACAGGCTTCAGGTTCGAATCCCGTCGGTACCATGGTTGTTTGTAGTGGTTCGGAATCCACTTTAGAACGTAGGTCCCGATCTGATATGACTGTTGGGCGTAGCATTGATAATCCTACCCATTAAAAAAGAAATAACATCTTATGATTCTGAATCTGCCAGTAGGAAGAAGTCCTTGGCCCGTCATGGGCCTGTTTGACCATTGAAGAAAAATTAATAAATTTGCTGAAATAGTGCCATGGGGCATTTAAATAAATCGTATTAGGAAATCTATTGTGATGGTTTTTATTTTGTCACTTTCCCCAACATAATTATTCAGTGGCCTAAATTCTAATTCTTGCACAGGACACAGGTATGGTTAGTTATGGCACCGATCACAACAATAACATTTTCCTATATACCAGTTAATCAAAAGAAATTAAATTTACATAGAAAATTCCATACCCATGGTTTATGTGAGATGCAATTCAAATATCATTTAAATGCATAATATAATACTTGAATTTCTGGAAGATACTTAAGACAGATTAATTTCATCAAACCAAAGTTAAAAGGAATGCATCTACTAAGGCGACATCAAAAGATAATGAAACGCTGTCTTCAGTTCAATTAAATTCATTTACATCAGAAATGGCCATGAATTATGTAATCCAAGGAAATGTGCTGAGAAGATTCAGGCCGCATCCATTAAGCAGTTTCCCCCTATGTAAACAATGAAATGATAAATTTTGATGTGTTTACGAAGTTTCTGCTTACCTATCAAGATTATTCAGATCTCTTAAGGGCTCTCAAGGTTCTTTATTTAAAGAATAAAAGGTATTTCTCTACTTAAAGAGTTGGTTTAAAATTTGGCAGCGGTTCTCGTAAATTGTATCCGTTTAATTCGCTTACAACGATAGGATAAGCATTACAGCGATGGCTTTGTATATTAATGTACCATGCAGAAAATACATAAATTGCAAAATAGGGCGGTTTCTGAATTTTTGAAGTAGAGTTAATTATATCAAATAATTATTGCTTTTTAACATTGAGAAAGTAAATAGGAATTTTGCAGATTTTGAATTTAGAATTTCTCGGAATTTCTTGGGAAATTACAAATTTCATTTTAATACAGAGCATGATTTGATCATGGGCTAATCTACTAAATCGAGACGGAAATGTGTTATAAAAATACAGCATATTGCGATGACGATGAAACTAACTCTTAACGGCGATGTCAATAAATATAGCAATAACTCTTAATGGCGATGTCAATAAATATGGCAATAGTATTCTGACTATTATAATCTATAATTATTTATTGTAATCATGCTTGCTCCAACTCTCGAAAGCAAGGTATCCTCTGTAACGTTCGGGAGAAATGGTCAAATAGTCCTCGAGACTCTCACCCGGAGGAAGTACAGCGCAACTTAAACGTTGCCACGCAGAAAACGCTTAGTACAACACAATCAAGCGCTTCTGTTGAGCGTTTGTTGCTTTGTCTCTGTGTGGAAATATATTGGAAACAACCTTGGGGTGGCCTACTAAAACTCTCTCACCCGATGAGGGTATATTTCGTGCATCCACAGCGCGTTACACGAGTATCTTTCTTTAGCTTCGACTTAAGTGAGAACATTCCACTAATGTCTAATTATATGTCTTTAAATGTCAACTTTAAATATCATCTGTCTCAATTGTCTGTGCTTGTGTAAATAAAGCTGTCAGTTTTTAAACCTATGTCTCGTCTCACCCAGCCGCACCCAGTTACAATCCACAGCTACAAAACCCACAACACTACAGTATTAGTTTCCTAATCCTTTTATTTCACGGAATTTTTGACCATTTCAAGATCCAATTTTTTCCTCTTCTCATAAACACCTACAGGTATAGATTTCATCTGATATTGATCTAATGAAAGTTAACAGTATATCTTTGGGTAATATTGGATTTTGGCTCAGTAAATGGAGCGACTTTTGGCGAAGAAAATCGGGCCAAAGAATTTATTTTGACGAATTCTAATCAAAAGTAATAACTGTAACTGCCGAGTCACTAACACCGGGAAAGAAAGCCATAAGAAATTCGCAGTTTCTAACACGAATTTAACCAGTTTGTTAATTTCATTAAATATAATCGTGTAGATAAAATGATAGTGCTTCAATAAAGAATATATAACATACTGAAGCTTTGCAAAAAAAAAAAAAAAAAAAAAAAGCAATCAAGAGTATGTAGCATCTATTGCTTTTGCTAGATAAACAATTTATTAGTCTGATGTTTAATTTTGGATACCTTTCTCAACATCGTTGGATTGCGGTAAAAAAAATTTTAATTTTCAAAAACTGAGATAAATTGAATTACATTCACTCGCAATTTTTTTCTTTTTTCGTACACGAAGCTGAGTTTTAAAAATTTATATACATATATATATATTGAATTTAAAAATATTTAGTTCATATCTATAATTACTTATAGATCACGTAATGATAAACGGAATTTGCCATATTGTTCAAATTTATGAACATACCGAATTTATTTTGTATTTGTTTAATATACGCAAGAAAACTTATTGATTTTATCAGTTTAAATTTCAATAATACTAATTATTATATTCAATCTTTAATAAACAAACGCTTAGTACCTCAAAAGTACTTTAAACCAAATCTTAATTATTTTATGTAAGCTGAAATAAATTCCTTACAAAATCGATAAATATCTTCCCATAAATTTTATAAGATGCATACAATTTCTTTGAGAATATTAAAGTGTTTGAAATTATTTCATATTAATTCAAATATTCAAAATGTTTTCCATCTATTGAACGTTGCTAGATAAACAATTTATTAGTCTGATGTTTAATTTTGGATACCTTTCTCAACATCGTTGGATTGCGGTAAAAAAAATTTTAATTTTCAAAAACTGAGATAAATTGAATTACATTCACTCGCAATTTTTTTTTCTTTTCGTACACGAAGCTGAGTTTTAAAAAAATTTATATACATATATATATATTGAATTTAAAAATATTTAGTTCATATCTATAATTACTTATAGATCACGTAATGATAAACGGAGTTTGTCTTATTGTTCATATTTATGAACATCTTACCGATTTTATTTTGTATTGGTTTAAAATTTATTGATTTTATCAATTTAAGTGCCAATAATATTAATTAGTTATCATAATCCCTCTTTAACAAACTCAATTTACTCAAAGTACTTTAACACAAATCTTTATTATTGTATGCATACTGACATAATTTAATTACAAATTCGATAAATCTTTTACCATAAAAGATATAGGATATATACTATTCCATTGAGGAATTGAAGAAAGTGTTTCAAATTAATAAACACCAATTCAAACATTCAAAATGTTTTCCATCTATTGTTCAAATATTCGTTTACTTTTACCATAAACAAAATAAGATAAATAAAAGCAATACAATTGAACTGTATTTACTTAAATGATTTAAATAAATATATTCATTCAAAAAATTTTAATATCAATACAATTACAATTAAGAAAGCACACTGGTTGTAAATGTAAATTATGTACATTTCTTTTATGGAAATAAATGCAAAAATGTACGATTCAAATGTACGAAAATTAATTTGAAATGTAAAATAAAGCCTTTGTCATAAAGATGCAGTTTTTCTCAGAGCTGTGATAAAAAAATGAAACTCAAATAGCACAATAATACTCTGGGTTGTTTTTGTTTGTGTTGTTAATGTTCACGAGCTTGTTCTAAATTTAATAATTTTCTACGACCTTCACTATCGATATGCAAGGAAATATATGTTATATAAATTTAATAAATCTTTGTTAAAAAATATGTGTCTGCAATCACAAGGACTCAATAAAATTTACTTTCTAAGAATTTTTTTACGATCATAAAGAATGAGAACAGTAGCAATAGTATTCATAAAAAAAGATTAACTTTTAAATAAAAGGTAAATAAAAAGTTAAAAGGTAGCTATTTTCCTAATTTTTGCACGCATGGCCGGGATCGCTATTTTAACAATCGTTGGAAACAGATACGAAAATAGATTAAATTTATATTTTTTATATATCAGTTACTGTTAATCTCTCTTTAAAAAATAATTTTCCTCAGTGAAAACAATAATAAAATAACAAAAAAAACTGAAATCTGCTCTGAAAATTTTGACTTATATTATGTGAACATTCTAGGAATATGCACACAGGCATATGCCAAAGTTTAATAACGCACGAGATATATGAAGCAATTGATTGGAATACTACAAGAATGCTATATTCATGTGGCTATTGAATCTGGCCAATGTTGAATAAATCAAGAACTTCATGAAGATTTAATTGCTCAAGAATGTCTAAAATAATATACAAAAGATAAGAGTACTCGTAAATGAAGAAACAAGTATTCCCAATTCTACAAGAAACGTTATGACATTCAATAGCCTATAGAATAAATCAAAGTTTGAATATTCTAGGCATAAATGAAGAATGAAGTATTCCAAATACAATAAGAAGCATTATACAGCTCAATAGACATGAGGAAATGCCAAAAGGGATAAATATGAAACTTCAAGAAGAAGGAATTGATCAACGCACTACGAGTACTTATAGCCATTGCATATACAAATGTTTAAAGTCCCAACCCAAAACATGAAAAGTGATTCAAAACCGTACAAAACACTTCAAGCAAAAGCCAAATTCTCCAGAAGATTAATGATTAATGAAGGTTCCTGATGATTAATGTTATTCATGAATCATTTCAAGAGCCATTTTCCGCCAAAATTTGTAATGGAGTTTTATTTGCTTGACCCTCATTTTCGGATAAGGTCTCGGACCCCTAAACAGGATAACATCATGTCCACACATAATTTTAATAATATAATTGGATAATAAAATACTGAAGTAATTATTTTATTAAAATTAATAAAATAATTTTAAATATTAAAAATAATAATAGACGTCTCAAATTTTTTAGTCAGTGACATCAACTAGCTAACAATGACGACTGCTAATTGTCCTTTAACTTCACCATATTGACTAATAAGTTCAAAATAGATCAATTAATTATTGATTTTTTTTAATTTATGTACTCCGACCAATAGAAATTATCAAGAGCAAAAATGGCGAAACCTCATTCGTTTACATTGGTTATTTATTGCTAATTAATGCAAAAAAATGAAAAGTAAAAAGTTAAACTATTTGAAATAACTATCTTATAGTAAGTAAAAAGTTTTAAATAATCATTTCGCCAAAATTCTCCTAACTTTTTTTTAAGGAATTAAGTAAGAGATTATTGAAAGAATCAAAATTCTATATAATTAAAGTAGTTTTCAATTTACGAATAAAAACAATTTAAACACAAAAATTGTACTAAGTGGAATTAATGGCGTTAAATCGGATTCAAATGAAAGAATTTAAAAGTAACGAAGAAATATATTTCAAATTAAAATATAATTATTAATGACATTTTAAAAAAAATTATGATTTTAAATTAAGTGATTCACTTTCTATCAAATCAAAAAAAAATCCTACAAATATTTTATAGAAGCACTTTATTAATAGACTCTTTTTTGCAATAACGATGTAGTTATTTTTTATTCTTTTCAAATATTCTTACCAAAACTTACATTTTGTTCTTATGAAGTACATAGCTTGTTCTTATTGATATTCGTAGTTTGTATTTAATATTTAAAGCATTTATTTGTGTTTTATTTTCCATTTTATTTGTTTTTATTCTATTTTAATTTCAATATACGTATTTACTTATTTAATATTTAATTAATATTTGCGTCAGATGGTCTTTTTCGTATTTCTGATTTAATGATTTTATTTTTATATGATAACATTTAAATTGAAAAATAAACATTTTATTTATTTATTTAAAATTCTAGATTCCGTGTTGGAGTGAGATACAAATCCCAAATAAACAATTTTAGATTCCGTTTAAAAATGAGATAAATAAAATATATACTATACTAAGTTTTCTTTTGAAACCATTCTAAATTGGAATTTTATAATTTTGAAATGTTGGCTCAACAAAAATGTTAAAATCTTATTCTTATAATTATTTTAATATTATCTTCATAATTCAAAACCATGTCTGCTAATAAACGATAAAATAGAGAAGGAAAGAATTTTTTAATTAACCCTCTATCGAACCGAATGTTTTTCTTAAATATGGAAAAATGTGTGCAATGGAAAATCAACAATTATAAATTATATATGCGGATTTAAAAGATTTATGTTTAAAAAATATACGCACATTAAACAATCTAGAAGAGAACTGATAAGAGCTTTTTAGAAAAACAATGACCGTATCAATCATTGCAAACATCCTTCTGTAATAACTCTTTTATAAACGAGTCTATTCGTTAGCAATTGTGGACCAATTTTCAATGCATCTCAAATCAGGTTACTTGGGAGTTTTATATGTTTTCTCCCTTACGAAGCGCTAATGAGCATCAGTTTCCTCTAAAAGTCATTCCAGAATGCAATCCTCCCCTCCCCCCTTCCGATATTATCTACGGATAGGCTGTTACTGTATGCTGAGCGGAGTATTATGGTGGCTGATGTGCAGCAAAAAAAATAAGGAGACGTAACTGTGCAAAATTTATATTATATTTTAAACCTTTTTTTTTTTTTAATTTTTCGGAATTATAACCTAAAATAATTCGTGTCTTTTCAATAAAACTCAATAAATAAAATGTCTTATGATGTTTATTGTAACTAGCAATATCACATATCTAAATAAGTATATAATATGTTGAAGCATAAGCACGCATAATATCGAAAAACACATGAAAATATGAATTATACATAAGAAATAAAGGTACTTACGTATTAACGCTACCTTGGCTACAGATTCGGCGGTTTTTAAGTGGCGCCAATCTAACAGCTACAGATTTGCTGATTTTTGACGCCATTTTTTAGAGCTACGAAAATGCGTATTTGGGATTTGCCAGAAACAGAACAAGATGCAATTTTATTTTTTCAGGAGCGAAATATTTTACCAAAAAAACAAAAATGTCCCAATTCCCATGACATGAAACTTTATTTTGGTAAACGTAAGTTTTGGAAATGCAAATTCCGTCAGTGTGCTTATCGTGTGGGACTTAGAAAAGACAACTGTTTTGAGGGAAGCAGAATTTTAAAAACCGCCAAATCTGTAGCTACGGTTGGCGTTCAAAAGATAACTGCGTGCGCGTGCGAACAACAAGATTGCTCTTTATTGGCGCAACTGTAGCCAAGGTAGCGTTAATACGTAAGTACCGAAATAAATGAAACATATATTAAAAAATTATATTATACTGGCTACAGCTGTTTAAAATAATTGAATAGCTTTACAGATAATTTTAATATTTTTAAATATAATTTAGAAAAAAATATTATATTCTGATATAAATGCAACCGATTTCATTTTATACGAAAGACCTTCACGGTTCTGATTTAAAGACAAAAATATTATTCCAATAGTTTTAGTAAAGTGAATGATTCATTTAAAATTTTAAATAAAAAACTAATTAGAGGTTAAAAATATTATTCTAATTGTTCTTTATATTTATAGGTCATATTTATTAATCTTTTATGAAGTCAAATTGGATAATTTCCATTTCAATAAAATATAGAACTTAACATTTTAAGAAGTATACATTCAATATTTTTTAAATGAGAAATGTAGTTCAATGCATAAAAATTCAACCAATAAAAACTTAAACGAATTAAATTTTTTCTTTATTAAGTTTTCGTTTTCCAAACTAGATCACGTGACATCTGTATTATCCCGTTTACCCAAAAACAAATATATAATAATTTCTTAAATTAGTAATCGCATTCTTAATTGACATTTTCTTAAATATTTCATAAACTTTTCATAATAATTTCCAAAATAACTTATACGTTAAGGTTGATGACACTAGAAAGCTAATCACATAAAATTTTTGGCATGTTATAATTGATTAATTTTTCATATTTGTATTTGATATTTAATGTTTCAAAAAAATATTTCCAAACATTTTACTAAAATTCTTTTTAAATTTGGAAAAAAAATTTCTTTCGACTGGTGCAAAAATGTAAAAAAATAAATAAATATCAATTAAAACGCAAGATATCGTTCATGAAGCAAAAGTTTCATTTAACATTAAAAAAGTTAATTTTTCAACCCCAATATCTCTAAAACTTTTAATCCGATATCTACAAAAAAAATTTCATATACTAATTTGATCGTGCTGAGTCTATTGCATTGAAAATCTCGGTTTTCGTAATGGAAAAAATTTGAGTTATAGATTAATTAATCATGTTAATTAATTTTATTAAGCAACTGCATTGCATCATTAGTTAGTTCCCTTGCAACTGTTTCCAACGATATTGCTTACGTGAATATCTAATGAAAATTACAAAAGTTATTAAGGCTGACCCATTTTTTTCTGCAGACAATACACCTAAGAATTTATAATTCTAAAAGATTCTTCGACTCATTCCGGTAAAAATAAAATTGTTATTATTATAATTTACTACTATCAAATATTCGATTTCATTTACATAAAAATAATGCAAGAAAAAGTACTTACATGAGAGCTCTTTTTATAGTGCTGCAGTCTTCAAATATGAAATGTTTAATGCATACATAATAGAAATAAATTGACGTATAAAAAAATAAGTTCTGAAGTCAATTCACAAATCAAAATTCAAAGTTCTTTTCTATTGTTTTTTGTTATTGTTGTTGTTGTTATAACTCGGAATTTCTATCAGTCAATTAAGTCACACAATTTCTGTTACAAAACTGATGATGATTTTGAAAATTATTGGAGATCACTGACCCCGTCAGTGGCCTCATCTCCGGTGGTGACAAACATAAAAGAATGAAAACATTGGCAATGCCCAGAGATTAAAATCGTGGCAATTGAAAAAGTCCAAAAATTCAAATTTTAATTTAGGTAGGTTAGAGCAGAATATTCCTAGGTCTTTTAAAATTAGAGTGCGGTTCATATTGCTCGATCTCTTGAATGGCCGGATGTTGGTGGCTGTCAATATTATTGAAGAATATTTCTGTTTTATAGAAGTTTATTCCAGTACTTTTTGAGATGGATCTTTGAATATCAGCGTTTCTCATGAACCAGTGGGCATTCGTTATTTGTCTAATGGTCATATTTTGTTGAGCTTCCAAGCTTTTAGTATTATAATTAGCGGCATATGTTCATACCGGGCAAGTATAGGTGAGTAGAGGACCAAACAAAGATGTGAAAATCAGAAGTTTATTTTGTCTACTCATGCTCGAGTTTCTCTCTATAAGTGGAATTTAATGTTTCTTGTGTATTTTTGTTTGACACAGTTAAAATGTCACGAAACACTCCGGCCTGACGTTTTAAGTATTCGTATTTCAATATAAAATAATTAACTGCCCTAGTCCTACTGGAGCTTTTTTTTCATATTGGTAATAAGTAAGTAAAAAAAAATGAGTCAAAAACATTATTGCACTGTTATTTGGATTCTAATCTCCGTAAAAGAAACATATTCTTTTATGTTTTTTTTTTTTTTCAATTTAGTTTAGTACAATTCTAACCTTGGATAAAATGACTCGGACAGAGCATCTGACATCCGAAGCCGGAGAGAGAACTAATAACCTAAATAAAGAACTAAGTTTAAAACCCGAAGTTCGCTTGAATTCTCTAGGATTTATACACTAAATTCGTAGGCCTAAAAGAATTTTCGGTACCCCAAGCTTCAGACTCGTCTCTCGGTGGTCCCTTTTATTTTAGTGATTAGTATTCTACTTTAAATCGTAGGTAGGTAAATCATTAGGACAGAAAATCTTTCAGTTGATCAATCTTTAGTTGAAAATCTTTCAGTTCGGAAGAACCTCCAGAGGACTTGGATTTTGGTTCGTCGCTCTATGATTATTTTGTGCACACTTTACGCTAATTAGACCGGGTCCAACAGTTTAACGTGGATTCTGAAAGACTCACAAACATTCATGCCAACGGGGGATTCGAATCTGAAGCATGTGGTGCCAATGGTCAAAGCGCTAGCCTTTTGGGCGTCAGGCCACCCGGATGACATGAAGTAATGTCATTAAAATTGCAAAGACTTGTGTTGATGTATGGTTGAATCTGATATATATATATATATACCATTGCAGTGGCAAGCAACGTCAGGTCAAAAATTTTAAAACCAGGCTCTACATAAGAGATTAATTTCAGAATTGTTAAAAAACAGTTTTTTTTTTTTTTTTTTTACCAAAATGTTCAGGGGGAAAATAACAGCTTTAAGATCATTACTGTCTTAATAGATTTTTAACTTTTAGAGAAACATAAATTTAATCATTTAAGTTTTTTAGCAATTATTAATTCACAACATATGCTGATATTTCAAATATACTCTATTTTTTCAATGGCGGCCTGATGGCCAATTGGCTAGCGCTCTGGCCTTTGGTACCACAGGCTACAAGTTCGAATCTTGGTGGTGGCATGGATGTTTGTGAGTAGTTCGGAATCCATGTTAAACTATAGATCCCGGTCTAATTAACCTAAAGTGTGCATAAAATGACTGTAGAGCGACAAACCAAACCAAATCTTCATTGGCGCGACAGCCCCATGGTTTACCATGGCCATCTGCCTACTGGCAGGTTTCAAGGCAGGAGATGTTTTCTTTTTACGGGATAGGATTGACATCCCTGCGCCCAATAGTCATATTAGAGCAGGACCTACGGTTTAAAGTGGATTCCAAATCACTTCAAACATCCATGGCACTTCCGGGACTCGAACCCGAAATCTATGGCATCGAGCGCAAGACAATCGGCCATCGAGCTCTTCAAATATGTTAAAATGGACAAATTAATATATATTTATTCTGGTGCTATTCTATGAAACTACAGTTTATATTTTTATATACAGTAAGAAAAATAAAGTAACTGTTGTAAAGTATAAGATAAATTACTTTTACTGCAACAATTTGTACAAATACATATATATATATAGATTGAAATCAATACTCTAACAAAAATTGATCTATACTATTAACTTATTTTTTTATTTTACAAATCTTAAACCTGTACAAAAAATCCTGAAAATTTATTTTAAGTAACTTCAGATCTTATTCATTAAAAATAAATTATTCATTTTTCCTGAAGGGGAAAATTTTAATAAATCGCCAAAGTTTTGAGGGATTGGATAGAAAAAGGTTTTAATGAATCAAGAATTTTATGTAGAGAAAAATATTTTTGTGTAATAAATATTATATTTATAATATTAGTCAGGGCTTATACTAGAATTGCATTTTACCTAATTGGCATTAAACATTTTATCCACAAATTAACATACAATTATTTATGTAATACTTTTCTTCAAAATGATAAACTAAGAATTAAGATGATGAATAATTTTCATAATGATGATGAATCGTTTTACAAGTTTCAAACTACATTTATCCTCAAGGATTTTTGAATCCTCTTTAATTACTCTATAATAACATATGGTATTCCCATATTTTTTTTAATTTCACCAAGTTAATTTAAATTTCTATAATTCCTTATATTTTACAACTACATATATTTAATTAAAACATAAATCTAATGAATGCTTATTACAATTAATTTTTTTCTTATTAGAAATTGTTGTTCTAATGCAGCTGGCAATACAGACAGTTAATCCTTATACCATAAGCAAGGACAGCACTGCTGTTACACATTTAGCATTACCCAGGGGCACGTGTAGCTTGAAGATAGGCTACGGATGCGAGTAGCACTACCCCCACAACATTCTACGATTCTTTTAAGACCTGGACCTGCAGTTTAAAGTGGATTCTTAACCACTACACACATCCATGGAACCGCCGGGACTCGAACCCGAAACCTGTGGTACCGAGGAGAGCGCTAGGCCTTATCTTAGAAGTATATTCGTCTGAAATTCATTAAACAGGAAATTAATTCATATTATTCATTTGAATTATCAATTTTTTTAATAACATTCGCTTTTCAATGTATTTTATTTATTAAAAATAGAAAATTTAAGAATATAAAATTGCATAAAATTAAGAATATAAATTTAAGAAGGGAAATTTTATTTTTAAAAGTAAGATTTTTGAAGCTCATATATGCTTTTTAAAGTACAACGTAAATAAATTAATAACTTCCTATTTTTTCAGTTGTAAGCTAGCGAAGTGTAAGCTGGTACCAAAGATTAAACATCCTCGTCTGCATGGGTGTCAGTTGCCTGTCTATTTATATCAAATGTAACCAGGACAGAGTGCGTTTGGTTTTCGAATAAAGGAGTTGTGTTTTTACAGTCCACTCAGAGTAGTATGCGTTTTCATTTTGAGACCACTAATACATATTATTAATTTAAATTTATATCAAATTTTTAAATAGCATTCGGTTTTCAATGTATTTTATATAAAAAACATAGAAAATTTAGGAATATAAAATTGTAATGAAACTTTTATTTTTAAAAATAAGATTTTCGAAACTCATATATATTTTTTAAAGTGCGACGTGGTCAAATTAATAACTTTGAGAAAAATATAATGTATGTCATAATTTCGTCATTCAAATAATTGCTTTGTTCTATCAAAACCTTTGTGAAGTAAACGTCTCGATAAATGTGCCAGAATATTATTTTCCATCATTAATGCAGTAAATCCTACAACTGATGATGTACAAAGAATTTTATTGTAGAATTAATTTTTATAATAAATAAGTAATTCATTTGAACACCATTATTTTTTTATTTCATAGAAACATTTTTATATTATTATTATTAAAGCATCAAACTTGCAAATTCAAAATAAGGCTCGACTAAATGTTTGAAATATATGATGCAAAAAAGAATTGAGCATACAATTAATTCTCAATCATAAACTATGATTGCTTTTGGTGCTTTTTTTGATACCAAAAAAAATCTCAAAAGTTTAGCTTTACAGAGAAATTCAACGAAATATTCGACATTTTAGGAATTCTATATTTTTCTACATAATTCCACATTATTTTACATTTTCCTACATTATTTTACGTAATTTTACATTGAAGAATCCATTTACTTTTTTAAATTCTACATTTCATATAATATGAGTATTCGAAAATTTGCATTTCTAAGTATGTTTATTGTTCTTCTGGATCCCGTATCGTCATTTATTTGCCTATATAACTACCATTTTAAAAAAAATAATTCATTTTCAAGTACCCATAAATAAATTTTAACGCTCTCTATAAAATGTAAAAACCACTCCACCATCTCAACAAAAAAAAAAGGAGAAAGATTTATTTGCTCGAATAAACGAATCTCGAACAAGAGTTTCACGCCACTTAAATCTCACTCGAAGATGGATATTCAAGTTGTCACTGGAAAATTCAAAGCTCGCGATGCGAATACATACAGACTTCACTGCATACAACGCCATCTCATAGGACTACTGCAGAACAGAATAGAATGCCGAATCTCTATTTCCAGGATGCCAACAAAGACTCCCGTGATTGCACGTGTTGGATATTAACTGCATACAACACCATGGTACGAAGGCCAGAATCTCACATGTCACATCAAAGGCGCTTCCACCAAGTCAGTGGCACATCCACGGAGAGACAACGCGTGTCCTCTTCGGGTCCTGCTTCTTCCATTTAATTTTATTTTTTTACCATGGCGCGTTTTTCCCCGCGATATTTCGTTTGACAGAAATCAATTTCGAAACCGAAGGGGGAAAAGATTTCATTTCGAATTTTTTCTTTTTCTTTTAAAGTTCTGAACCTCCGAATGTTCAGAGAAGCATCTTCCTCAATAGAATGGCGTTCTTTTTTTAATGCTTAGTTCGAATGACGTTCGGCAGAGGTATTCTGTACGAACGCCATTTTTTTTACTTATACTTTGTTATTCTTTTTTTCCATTTCGGAGCTGAAACGGTCGGTTTCAAATTCCAATAGATCGAGCTATTTCTTAAACGAAAAACATTTTTCTTTCTCTTGTGCTTCGAGTCTGTTTTTCCCTTTTAAACAGTATGATGGTATGCGAGTGCGGTTGTACATTTCTGTTTATAGAAATAAAATGGCGATTTCGGAATTTAAAAAAAAAAGGTTTTATGAAATGTCTTTAAAATGTTAAGTTTAGAATATTTTCAAATTTTGATTTGGTTTTTACTGTTTCGTTGTCTATTTAAAACAGAGATACGAGTGTATTTTCAATATTGGCAGCCTCAAGTGAAAATTGGTTTAGATTGTTTATCAGAATACAATAAGAACGAAAAATTCATTTGTTTATAATATAAATACACATGCACAATAGATACTTTGAACTTTCCGAACTTGCTTGTGCAGTAATAAAATAATTCAATAATTTTTAACATAGTCGTACAAGTGTACCAAATGCCATTTGATGTTCTCCAAGACTTATTTATAAAAGTTTTGGATTTGTTTTAGAAATTACTGACAAAATTGACTGACTATTGGTAACGATAACAAGTCCTATGTTGTTGTTGTTGTTGTTGTTGTTGTTGTGGTGTCCATCATGGAAGGAAGGAAGACAGGGGCAGCTTCTGGAGCACGCTTAGATACAAGTCTGACTTGGGCGTTTTTACACATTTGCTGGTCGTACGGGAGGTAATCCTGAAAAGCACACACCAGGTAGTCGGACTAACAAGGCAAGAGGCTGAACATCCCAAACACCATCAATTTTCCTCGTTTTTTGAAACAATGTCTGCAACAAAGCTGCTAGTGGATTGAACATTCGCTCTCATGCTCACTGCCGGCGCACGCTCCCACTGAGCTATAAATCGGGCAATTAACTATTCCTATGATTCACTCTTAACAATATTTTTATTATTCTAGGAGGGAAAAATTAATCCATTATAAAAAAGGGATTTTATAAGGAATAATTATTTATAGTGATACAATAAATGCGTCGGGGTATATGTGTGCGAATATAGGCATTGAGCTATTGATACTAGAGAGTTATGGGTTAGATGTAGAGCAAGAGATCACTACTGAATAGCCCTAGAACTATAAAAAATTTTATAAAGATTTTCCAAAAGATACAACGGAAGCAATTTGTAGAAATTTCAAATTATCTTCCTTATTAAAACAGTAGAAATTTAATTGATTTTCTTCGAATGTGTCAACTTAAAATGGTAGAAGTGAAATCTTTCTTCACAGCTATTAGATAAAGAAAGAAGTTAGTTTTCCAATGACATTTGTATCAAATCCTTGCCGGAGTTTATTGACATCATATAAATTTGTTGCATTTGTAAAAAGACACAACATCAAAAAATATCGAATATTTGTGAGCTAAAAATGAGATTCATATTTAGTAGAAAGGAGAAAAACTTTAAACTAATAATAAGAGCAATCTGATTAACTTAAATTTTCATGCAAAATCAAACTCCATTGTGAAATGTAGTCTACGTAATTCTACATATTCTATATTATTTTACATTTTTTCTACATTATTTTCATTATTTTACATCATTCTACGTTATTCTTGTTTTACATAATTCTACATTTACGAATTCTTTTGCATTTTACAATTCTACATTTTATATAATATGAGTATTCGCCAATTTGTGTTTTTAAGAACGTTTATTTTCATCGGACCTTTATATTATTAATTATTTCCCTATCCACATTTATCTACCAATGTAACTATAACTTCCAAAAAAGAATTCATTTTCAGCAATCCATACATAAATTTTAATGCTCTCTATAAAATGTAAAAAACACTTCACCCCTCAGCAAGAAAAAGTGAGGAAGATTTAATTGCTCGAAGAAACGAATATCGAACGAGAGTTTCGCGCCACTTAAATGTCATTCGAAGATGGATGTTCAAGCTGCCACTGGAAAATTCGAAAGCTCTCGACACGAATACATACAGACTTCACTGCATAGGACACTTTCTCATACTTATGCATACTGCAGAATAGAATAGAATGCTGAATCTTTAGTTCCAGGCTGCCAACAAAGACACCCGTGATTGCACGAGTTGGACAATAACTGCATACAACGCCCTGCACAAAGGCAGGAATCTCACCTGTCACATCAAACGCTTCTTCCACCAAGTCAGTGGCACATCCACATAGAGACAACGCGTGTCCTCTTTGGGTCCTGCTTCCATTTAATTTTATTTTTCTATCATGGCGCTTTTTTCCTCGCGATATTTCGTCTGACAGAAATCAATTTCGAAACCGAAAGGGGAAAAGATTTCATTTCGAATTTTTATTTTTATTTAAAGTTCTGAACCTCCAAATGTCCAGAGAAACGTCTTCCTTTCTAGAATGGCGTTCTTTTTTCCATGCTTATTTCGAATGACGTTCGGCAGAGGTATTCTGTACGAACGCCATTTTTTTTTCCTCAGACGGTGTTATTCTTCTTTTCCATTTCGAAGCTGAGACGGTCGTTTTCAAATTCCAATAGATCGATCTATTTCTTCTACGAAAAACATTTTTTTTCTCTTGTGCTTCGAGTCTGTTTTTCCTTTTTAAACAGTGTGAGGGTATACGAGTGAGGTTGAAAATGTCTGTTTATAGAAATAAAATTGCGATTTCGGGATTTTTAAAAAAGGGTTTATCGAAGTATCTTTAAAAAGTTAAGTTTAGAATATTGTCAAGTTTTGATGTTTTTTTACGAGCGTATTTTTTATAATGCCAGGCTCCAGTAAAGCCTGGCATTATAAAAGTATTAAAATTTTATTTGTGTATTATATGAATACGAATGCACATTACACACTTCGCGACTTGTTAGTGCAATAATAAAATATTTCAATAATTTTTAACTTAGGCATACAATTCAAACAAATGTCATTTGCTGTTGTCCAGGATTTATTTATAAAAGTTTTGGCTTTATTTTACAGGCTGCTAACAAAAAAAATATCTATTTTAAAAAATTTTTAAAGATAATAATTTCTATGTTGCTGTGTTTGTTGTCGAAGCTCTCATGGAAGATGGAAAGAGAGGGGCAGCTTCTTGAGATGAAGCACCCGTAGGTAGAAGTCTGATTTGGATCCGTGTCGATGAAAAATGATGGCAGTGCCTTCCTGGAGGTCTTTTAAGTGGAACTACCTGTATGTGCATATCGCATGGGGGAAAACACGTAAAACCTTCACCAGATAGTCCGACTAACGAAGCAGGAGGCTAATATCACAAACGCCATGGTGTCTCCCTTTTTTAAAACAGTGTCTACAACAAAGCCGCCAGTGGATTCAAAATCCGCCCTAATGCTACTAGCGTCGTGCGTTTGCCATTGAACCACGAGTCGGGCCTATGAATAATAAGAGTTTTCAATAAAATCTGTCTATCAGTTTTCAAGTTTCTTATCAATATTATCTTCAAATTCATTCGTATTTGGTTTGGTTTGTTCCTCTATGGTCCTTTTGTGCACACTTCAGGCAAATTAAACCAGGATCTACAATTTAACATGGATTCCGTACCTCTAACAAATTTCCATGCCACCTCCGGGATTCGAACCAAAGCCCAATGCTCTAGCCATTTGGTCATCAGGCTGCAAGTAATTTGTAAAGTAAGAAAATTACTAGTAAAGTTTTTTAACAAAAGTTGCCATATCTCAAAGGTAAATTATAATTTTAAATTGAGAATGTAATTTTTAAAATTAACTGTTAGTTACATTAATTGGAATTTCATTTTTTTTCTACAATTTACACAAATTTATTCTTGAAATAAATAAATCGATAAAATATTTTTATAATTCTTTAAATAATGCGTGTATTAAAAAGGTATATGTATTTTAATCCATAATTAACTAAGATTGAATTTAGCGCTTTACTTTTTACACAAAAAAATCTCAAAAATTTAACTTTAGAGAGAAATTCAACGAAACATTCTACATATTTCTAAGTAATTAATCTACATTATTTTACATATTTCTACAAAACTCTACATTAATCTACAATATTTTACGTTTTCCTACATTAATCTACGTAATTTTACATTTTACTCCATAATTCTACATTATTTTACATTTTTCTACAATTTTAGGAATTCTTTTACATTTTAAAATTCTATATTTTATATAATATGAATTGAATATTCGAAAATTTCTGTTTCTAAGTACTTTTTTTTTCAGGTTTTTATTATTATTATTAATTTCCCGTATCGACATTATTTTACCAACACAAGTATTATTTCCAAAAAAGAATTCATTTTCAAGGATCCATAAATAAATTTAAATGCTCTACATAAAATGCAAATCCACTCTACACCTCAGCAAGAAAAAGTGAGGAAGATTTATTTGCTCGAAGACTCGAAACTCGAACAAGAATTTCACGCCACCTAAATCTCATTCGAAGATGGATGTTCAAGCTGCCACTGGAAAATTCGAAAGCTCTCGACACGAATACATACAGACTTCACTGCATACAACACCAACTCATATGCATACTGCAGAACACTATAAGATGGCGAATCTTCACTTCCAGGCAGCCAACAAAGACACCCGTGATTGCACGAGTTGGACAATAACTGCGTACAACATCCTATACAACAGGCAAGATTCTCACCTGTCACATCAAACACTTCTTCCATCAAGTCAGTGGCACATCCACGCAGAGACAACGCGTGTCCTCTTCGAGTCCTGCGTCTTCCATTTAATTTTATTTCTCTGTGATGGCGCGTTTTTCCTCGCAGATATTTCGTTTGACAGAAATCAATTTCGAAACCGAAGGGGGAAAAGATTTCATTTCGATTTTTTATTTTTTCTTAAAGTTCTGAACCTCCAAATGCTCAGAGATGCATCATCTTCTCTAGAATAGCATTCTTTTTTTAATGCTTAGTTCGAATGACGTTCGGCAAAGGTATTCTGTACGAACGCCATCTTTTTTTTTCCTCATACGGTGTTATTTTTCTTTTCCATTTCGAAGCTGAAACGGTCGGTTTCAAATTCCAATAGATCGAGCTATTTCTTAAACGAAAATCATTTTTCTTTCTCTTGTGCTTCGAGTCTGGTTTTCCCTTTAAACAGTGTGATGGTATAGATTTTTAAAATTACGAAATATTTTTAAAATGTTAAGTTTAGAATATTTGTCAGTTTTGATTTTTGTTTTTTACTGTCCCATTGTTGATTTAAAACAGAAATACAAGTGTGTTTTTTTGTAGTGCCAGGCTCAAGTAAAACTTGTTTTAGATTGTTTATCAAAATACATTCATCATCATTATCATTGATGCAACAGCCCCAGGATGGGCCAAGATCGTCTGCTACTGGCAGATTTCGAAACAGGAGATGTTTTTCTTTTTACAGGGTAGGTTTGTCAGCCTAGAGTTAGGTAGGCATTGTAGGTTGTCTACATAAGTCATATTAGATCATGGCTTACAGTGTAATGTGGATTCCTAATCATTACAAACATCCATGGCACAGCCGAGACACGAATCCGAAACCTGTTGCACCGAGCGCCAGAACGCTAGTCACTCGGTCATCCTTCCCCTTATTCTACGTTATTCCACATTATCTACAGTTTTCAACATTGTTCTTCTACAGTTCTACATCATTTTACATAATTCTAAATTTAGAAATTATTTTACGTTTTAAAATTCCACAATTTATATAATAAGAGTATTTGCAAATATGTGTTTCTAAGTACGTGCATTTTTCTAAGGTTTTTTTTTTTTTTTTTTAATAGCAATTTCCCATATCTGCCTTTATTTACCAATGCAACTATTATTTCCAAAAAAGAATTCATTTTCAGAGATCCCAAAATAAATCTTAACGCTGTCTATAAAATCTAAAACAACTCCACCACTCCGCAAGAAAAATTGAGAAAGATTTATTTAAGCCAAGAATCGAATCTCGAACAAGAGTTTTGCGCCACCTCAATCTCACTCTGAAGATGAATATTCGAGTTGTCACTGGAAAATTCAAAGCTCGCTATACGAATACATACAGAATTCACTGCATACAACGCCATCTCATATGCATACTGCGGAACAGAATGAGATGCCGAATCTTTACTTCCAGGCTGCCAACAAAGAACACCCGTGACTGCGCGAGTTGGACAATAACTGCATACAACGCCCTGCACAAAGGCGAGAATCTCACCTGTCACATCAAAAGCGCTTCCACCAAGTCAGCGGCACATCCACATAGAGACAACGCGTGTCCTCTTTGAGTTCTGCTTCCCTCTAATTTTATTTTTCTATCATGGCGCGTTTTTCCTCGCGATATTTCGTTTGACAGAAATAAATTTCGAAACAGAAAGGGCAAAAAGGTTTCATTTCGAATTTTTTTTTTTTTTTTAAGTTTTGAACATTCCAGTGTTCAGAGAAGCGTCTTCCTCTCTAGAATTTCGTTCGTTCTTCTTTTTTTATGCTCAGTTCGAATGACGTTCGGCAGAGGTATTCTATACAAACGCCATTTTTTTTTCCTCATACGGTGTTCTTCTTTTCCATTTCGAAGCTGAACCGGTCGGTTTCAAATTCCAATAGATCGAGCTATTTCTTAAACGAGAAACATTTTTCTTTCTCTTGTGCTTCGAGTCTGTTTTTTTTTTCATTTAAACAGTGTGATGGTATGCGAGTGCGGTTGTAAATTTCTGTTTATAGAAATAAAATCGTGATTTCGGGATTTAAAAAAAAGGTTTATCGAAGTATCTTTAGAAAGATAAGTTTGGAATATTTTCAACTTTTGCTTTTGTTTTTACTAGTTCGTTGTTGATTTAAAACTGAGATCATGCGAGTTTTTTTTTATAATGACAGGTTCAAGTAAGACATGGTTTAGATTGTTTATCAGAATATATTAGGAATGAAAAATGAATTTGTGTATTATATAAATACTCGTGCACAATAAATACTTCGCGACTTCTTAACTTGGTAGTTCAGTAATAAAATGATTCAATATTTTTTAACTTTGGCATACAAGTGTACCAAATGACATGTGATGCTATTCAGGATTTATTTATAAGAAGTTTGGCTTTGTTTTACAGATAGCTGACAAAAAGTACATTTTTAAGTCTTTAACGATAATTATTCCTATTATTCACTCTTTACAATATTTTAATTATTCTAGGAAGGAAGAATTATCCCATGTGCCACAGGTTTCGGGTTCGAGTCGCAGCTGTATGGACGTTTGTAGTGGTACGGAAATCACTTTAAGCCGTAGGTCCCAGTCTCATATGATCGCAGAGCGTCACAGAGCCCAATCAGACTTCCTATCACCCACATAATTCCCAAACTATATAGTGGCAACTCAGTTCTAGGCACAGTGATGTCAAATAGTAATATCTCGAAGGTAACTTAGAATTTCATATTAAAAACGTAAATTTAAAAATTAAGTGGCAGTTGCATTAATGTTTGTGCCTTGGATTTTTTTTCCTACAAACTTTATGCAAATTTATTCTTCAAATAAATAAATAAATAAAATATTTTTATTATAATGTATATTTTAAAAAGATATATTTAATTTTTACTCATAATTTATTACTCATACTTTAATTTTTACTCATACTATTATTTCTTTAATCCTGATACGAAAAATACGAGAAATTCAATAAAAAATTCTACATATTTAGGAAATCTACATTATTTTACATTTTTCTACATAATTCTACATTTTTCTACTTAATTCTGCATTTTTATACATAATTTTTCATTATTTTATATTTTCTACATAATTCTACAATATTTTACATAATTCTAAATTTAGGAATTCCATTACAATTTAAAATTCTCCATTTTATAATAATATGAGTATTTACAAATATGTGTTTCTAAGTGCGTATATTTTTCTTTAGGTTTTGTATTATTATTATTATTAATTTCCCGTATCACCATTTATTTACCAAAAATAATTCATTTTCAGGAATCCCTAAATAGATTTTAATGCTCTACATAAAATATAAAAAACACTCCACCCCTCAGCAAGAAAAAGGGAGGAAGATTTATTTGCTCAAAGAAACGAATCTCGAACAAGAGATTCGTGCCACCTAAATCTCACTCGAAGATGGATATTCAAGTTGTCGCTGGAAAATTCAAAGCTCGCGATACGAATACATACAGTCTTCACTGCATACAACGCCATCTCATATGCATACTCCAGAACAGAACAGAATGCCGAATCCTTACATCCAGGCCACCAACAAAGACACCCGTGATTGCACGAGTTGGATAATAACTGCATACAACGCCCTGCACAAAGGCAGAGATAATATCACCCGTCACATCAAAGGCGCTTCCACCAAGTCAGTGGCACATCCACGCAGAGACAACGCGTGTCCTCTTCGAGTCCTGCTTCTTCTATCTAATTTTGTTTTTCTATCATGACGCGTTTTTCCTCGCGATATTTCGTTTGACGGAAATCAATTTCGGAACCGAAGGCGGAAAAGATTTCATTTCGAATTTTTATTTTTATTTAAAGTTCTGAACCTCCCAATGTTGAGAGAAGAATCTTCCTCTCTAGAATGGAATCTTTTTTTTTTTCATGTTTGGTTCGAATGACGTTCGGCAGAGGTATTCTGTGCGAACGCCATTTTTTTTTTACTCATACGGTGTTATTCTCCTTTTCCATTTCGAAGCTGAAACGGTCGGTTTCAAATTCCAATAGATCGAGCTATTTCTTAAACGAAAAACATTTTTTTTTCTCTTGTGCTTCGAGTCTGTTTTTCCCTTTAAATATTTTGATGGTATGTGAGTGCGGTTGTAAATTTCTGTTTATAGAAATAAAATGGCGATTTCGAGTTTTAAAAAAAGGTTTATCGAAAAATCTTTAAAAAGTTAAGTTTAGAATATTTTTCAGTTTTGATACGAGTCTATTTTCACAATGTCAGGCTTAAGTTAAACTTGATTTTGATTGTTTATCAGAACACATTAAAATGAAAAATTTATTTGTGTATTATATTAATGCACATGAACAATGCGCAATTTATTTGTGCAGTAATAAAATAACTCAATAATTTCTAACTTATACATGCAATGTAAAAATGCCATTTGATGTTGTCGAAGATTTATTTATAAAAGTTTTGGCTTTGTTTTACAAACAGTTGACAAAAAAATCTATTTTTAACGATAATTCTTCTTATGTTTTGTTGTTGTTTTGATAATTTATTTTTATCAAAACTAAAACGTAGTTATTAGATTTATCGGATTATATAGCATGTATGAAATAAATTTACTTTTAAAGATTAGTGATGATATTTTTTTTTAATTCAGAGTTCTTGTGTTTCCAATAATATATCAAGAACAGCTAAAAAGTCTTATTACGTTGAGACAAGATTATCAAGGATAATAACTCTGCATCAGCGTTACTGTACGAGAGAAGGCATTTACTAGAAATTTAAATTGCTTTTTTTTTCTTATCCCACTTGGTGGGCAGCAACATTTAGGCCAAGTCCAAAGACCCATGTGCTCTCATGGAAAGTTGGGAAGAGAGGGGTAGCTTCTGTCGTGGTGGAAGGGCCGTAGGTAGACGTCTGACTTCTCCTCCATGTCGCTCAGAAAGAAAGATCCTTTCTTTACTTTTATGTGGGAACTACCCCAGCATTTGCATATCATATTGGAGAAAACCCGGAAAACTCCCACAAGGTAGTCCGAATAACGAAACAAGAAGTCTCGAGTCTCTTCGTATATGAAACAGTGTCTACAACAAAATGTTAGATGTTAATAGGCATGATGTTAGATGAAATATTTTAACTGTAAACAAGAAATGATATTACCGAAAACAAGTAATAATAGGTAGGTTTTTGCATACCGTACGTTAGTTACCGTAGGACGTCCGTTAGCTTCTTCTCCCTAGCGCGCATGCTCATAGGAAACTGCGCATGCGTATCTGTAATAATGTTTCCTATGAGCATGCGCTCTAGGAAGAAAAAGCTAACGGACGTCCTACGGTAACTAACGTACGGTATGCAAAAACTCTCTAATATTAGATGCTAACATGCTTTCCGTAAACTGAAAAAGGCTGTTATCCAAACATCATGTTAGATGTTAATATGTTAATTGTAGACAAAAAGGAATGTTATCGAAACAAGATTGTTAGATGTTAGTATGTTTTCCATAAATGTAAAAGGATGTCATCAAAACATGTTGTTATATGTTAATATGTTATTTTAAACAAGAAAGGATGTTATCGAAACAAGATATGACATTAGATGTTAACAGGTTTCCCGTAAATAAAAAAAACTATTATCAAAACAGGATGTTAGATGTTAATATGTTAACTGTAAACAAGAAAGGATGTTATCGAAACAAGATATGACATTAGATGTTAACAGGTTTCCAGTAAATAAAAAAAACTATTATCAAAACAGGATGTTAGATGTTAATATCTTAACTGTAAACAAGAAAGGATGTTATCGAAACAAGATATGATATTAGATGTTAACATGTTTCCCGTAAACAAAAAATGATGTTATTAAAAGAAGATATTATGTTAGATGTTAACTCTAAACAAGAAAAGGGATATTAACTGTAAACAAAAAAGGATGTTATCGAAACAAAATAATTTGTTAACCATAAGCGACAAGATATAGCATACAATAACGTACAATCAAAATGAAGAAGATGTTGTAGAAATTTGAAAGACTAATTAGACTTCTCAATTCTGATTTATTGAAAATTATAGTGAGCATTAAAGTTATAATTTAAATGAAGTAGATTTTGTGTTAATTACTAAATATTAAGATTAAAAACAAAGAAAGGAAAAATTTACTAACAAGAATTAGAACACGTTCAATAGCTTATTTCTCTTTTTTCAAGCAAATAGGTTCCTGCATTTCTGAAAACAACATTATTTATTATAATTTATTTTCTAAAAAAAAGCGTCACAAACAGTAACAGCGAAATAAACAATAAGAATGCTTCTTTTGCTAAAACTCAAATCATGTCGCCATTCTTTCTCTTTCTTTGCTTTTGCATTTAAGTATTGTTTGAGAAGTATTTCCGGGGTTTTTCATTTTTGTATGCGTTATTGGGTTTTATTTTCTTCTTTTTCTCCCTTTGAAATAACATTTTGCATGTGTTGTTATCAAAAGAGATTTTCATATATGAATTGGAAAAGTCATTTTTATTTTTCTTTGCGCCCTAAAACTTCGTTTTACTGGCGGTGTGCAAAAAGAGATAAATATTCTTGTTTGTCTGAGTTTTAAAACAAAACATCAGAAAGTATCTAAATTAAAGAAATAAAAGTATTCGATTTTTAAGTCATGTCATTTTTTTATTAAAACTTTAGGAAGCAGAGAAAGTAGGATTTTTTAATTAAAATTAAATAATAATTTTTTTAATTAGTAGCAAACACTAACTTTTAATTCAATAGTAAACCTCATTGAGATAAATATTCCAATGAAGTTTAAGATAAATATTCTACATTAAGATTAAGATAAATACTCCCATTAATATTAAGGTAAACATTCGTATTAATATTAAGGTAAACATTCTTATCCACTGGTGATGTTGAACTGCTACATTTTTCTTTCAAAAACAAGGCGAATTGATGGCGATTATGGTACTGTGTGTGAGTAACTCGCATTATCAGTTTAAATGCGTGACACGTGGCTCAGTTTCATCGCCGCTAGTGAGCATTGGGGCTGAGGATTAATCCGCTGACAGGTTTATTGTAGACACTATTTCAAATAAAGAGGAGATTATCGATGGCGATCGATTTTATCGATGGCGTTCGTGATGCTCAGCATCTTACCTCGTTATTCGGACTACTTGGTGGGAGTTTACAGGAATTTCCACTATAAAATACTCAAATGCGGGGTAGTTAGTAAAACATGATGTTAGATTTTAACTGTCAACAAGAAAGGATGTTATCGAAATAAAATAATTTGTTAACCTTAAACTAAAAAATATAGCACCTAATAGAGTTCAGTGAAAACAAAGAAGGATGTTATAGAAATATGAAAGACTTACACTTGTCTATTCTGATTTATTTAAAACTATTCTAGCAGTTTAAATTATAATTTAAATAAAGGGAAATTTAAATTAATTACATAAAATTGAGATTAACAACAATGAAGGGAAAATGTTACTAACAAAAATTAGAACTCGTTCAATAATTTATTTCTCTTTTTTCAAGCAAAATGATTTCTGTATTACTGAAAACTTTATTTACTATAATTTATTTTCTAAAAGAAAAAATGTCACAAGCAGTCAATTCAATTGATACGTCTTAAAATGGAAGAAATGACATTTTTAGCATGCGCCATTTGCACACTGTTTGTTTTCCAAGTCGAACTCGCTTCGAAATAAACAATAAGAATGTTTCTTTTGCTAAAACTCAAACCATGTCGCCATCTTTTCCCTCTCTTTGCTTTCGCATTTAAGTATTGTTTGAGAAGTATTTCAGGTGTTTTTCATTTCTGTATACTTTATTGACTTTTATTTTGTTCTTTTTCTCCCTTTGAAATAGCATTTTTCATGCATTGTTATCAAAAGAGATTTTCATATTTGAATTGGAAAAGTCAGTTTTATTTTTATTTGCGCCCTAGAACTTCGTTTTACAGGCGGTGTACAAAAAGAGATAAATATTCTTGTTTGTTTGAGTTTAAAATAAAACATCACAAAGTATCTAATTAAAAGAAATAAAGGTAATCGATTTTTAATATATCATTTGGTTATTAAAGTTCAAGTAGCAAAGAAAATTTGTTTTTTAATTAAAATTCAATAATATTTTTTAATTAGTAGAAAACACTAACTTTTAACTCAATAGTAATGCTTGCAATTAGCAATATTACGGTAAACAATCATATTCGCTGGTGATGTTGTATTGATAGTGATGCTGTATTATGCCAAGATAAAGTGATGCTGTATCATGCCAATCATGCCAAGATATTATAATAATGTATCATGCCAATTGGCCATCAAATCAGATCATTTAACTTTTTAACAAACAATAAAATTACGTGGATGTTTCATTTCATTTCAACCAGTAGAAAAAAAAATATTTATTGTAACTTGTTTATTTAAAAAAAGAATATTGACAAACCAACGTAATTTTTTTCATTAGATATATAGTAGGTTCTGTTCAGCGGTAACACTATCTCATTCCTCGACTTTCACCAGAAAGAAAAATAGAGATAAAATAAAAGAAAAGCCGTAATCGAAACACCTCATATTTTATATTGGGATAATGTTGCTGTTTTATAAGGATGTTATCGAAACAAGATGTGATGTTATATGATAACATGTTTTCCTTAAACGAAAAAGACTGTTATTAAAACACGGTGTTACATGTTATTATGTTAATTGTAAACAAGAATTGATGTTATTGAAACTAGATGTGATGTTAGATGTTAACATGTTTCCCGTAACAAAAAAGAGATGCATCAAAATAAGATATGACATTAGATGTTAACTATAAACAAGGAAGGATGTCAACGAAACAATCTAAGTTGCTGACCATAAATAAAAAGATATAACAGCCAATAAGGGACAATCAAGGTAAGATAAACAAAGAAAGATTTTATAGAAATTGGAAAGAATAGTTATACTTGTCAATTCTGATTAATTTAAAACTATCCTAGACATAAAAATTATAATTTAAAAGAAGGAAATTTTAAGTTGATTATTAAAAATTGAGATTGAAAGCAAAGAAATTAAAAATTTATTAATAAGAATTAGAACTCGTTCAATACTTTATTTCTCTTTTTGCAAGCAAAATGGGCTCTGTATTTCTGAAAACAGCTTTATTTACTATAATTTATTTTTTAAAGAAAAAACTTCACAAAGAGTAAATTCAATTGATACGTCTTAAAATACAAGAACTGACATTTTTAGCATACGCCATTTACACACCGTTTGTTTCCAAGTCGAACTCGCTGCGAAATAAACAATAAGAATGTTTCTTTTGCTGAAACTCGAATCATGTCGCCATTCTTTCTCTCTCTTTGATTTTGCATTTAAGTATTGTTTGTGAAGTATTTCCAGTGTTTTTCATTTTTGTATGCGTTATTGAATTTTATTTTGTTCTTTTTCTCCCTTTGAAATAACATTTTGCATGCGTTGTAATCAAAAGAGATTTTCATATTTGGATTGGAAAAGTCATTTTTATTTTTATTTGCGTCATAGAACTTCGTTTTAGGGGCGGTGTGCAAAAAGGGATAAATATTCTTGTTCGTTTAAACTTAAAAACAAAACATCAAAAAGTATCTAAATAAAGGAATTAACAGTATTCGATTTTAAAGATTGTCATTTGGTTGTTAAAGCTTCAGGTAGCAAAGGAAATTTGTTTTTTATTTAAAATTCAATAATAACTTTTTTAATTAGTAGCAAACAATAACTTTTTACTCAATAGTAATGTTCATTGAGATAAATATTCCTATAACGATTAAGGTAAATATTCCTATTAAGATTAAGATAAATATTTTTATTAAGATTAATGTAAATATTCCTGTTAAGATTAAAATAAATATTCCTATTATGATTAAGATAAATATTCCAATTAAGATTAAAATAAATACTCCTATTAAGATTAAGATAAACATTCGCATTAAAATTAAGATAAACATTCGTATTAAGATTAAGATAAATATTCGTATTAAGATTAAGGCAAGCATTCGTATTTATATTAAGGTTAACATTCGTATCCACTGGTGATGTTGCATTGTAGTAGCTTTCTTTCAAAAACAAGGCGATTCGATGGAGATTATGACAGCATGTGGGAGTAACTCGCACTAACAGTTTAAATATCCGACTCGTTGCTTAGTGGCAACGCGAGCCACTGTATTAGGGTTGAGGTTCCATCCGCTGGCGGCTTTGTTATAGACACTGTTTCAAAAAACAAGGAGACAATAGCTGTTTCGTTAATGGGACTACCTGGTGGGAATTTTTACGGGCTTTCTCCCATACGATGCGTCAATGCGGCTTAGTTCCCCTAAAAGATCCTCCCGGAAGGAGCTGCCCACCTATGCATAAATAGGGCAAATTAATAGAGCTTCTGAATTTTTGTTTTAGTAAAATTCTAAATGGTGTTTTCAGTAAAATTAAGAAAATGATTAAAAAAAATTGTCCTTTTGACAATTATCATCCCTTTTCAATCAGAGACAAATCACCACACAAGAAAAATGACACAGTAAATTATTAAAGACACAGAACACAATTTTTAATATTTTCTATGTAGAAAATGAAAAAAATAAAACATTTAATCGGCTGGGTCATATACATAATAATCTGGGTGGATATACGTGTTATCCATAAAGTTCAGAATTTAATATAAGGACAAAACAACACAACAACAATCTTAAACAAAGAAAGACCGAGTATCAATAATTTTATTCAGGCAATAAATTCTGTTCAACAGTTAACGTTCAAAATTGAAAAAATACAACAGATTAAATAAAAAAAACTACAGAATTTTAAGCGATTTTATAAAAAAACACTTGAAAAAAATGTAATATAAAAAGCACGTGAATGAAACTTTTAAATAATAATAATGAACTTAAAATATTATAATTTCAAACGATTTTATAAAAAAGCACGTGAAAGAAATTTTCAAAATTTCATAAATAGCAAAATTTAGAATTCCAAACGCTTTTATGAAAAAAGTACTTGAAAGAAATTTTAAAAAAACTAGAAAATTAAAAATTTAGAATTTCAAACGATTTTATAAAAAAGCACGTGAAAGAAATTTTCAAAATTTCATAAATAGCAAAATTTAGAATTCCAAACGCTTTTATAAAAAAAGTACTTGAAAGAAATTTTAAAAAAACCAGGAAATTAAAAATTTAGAATTTCAAACGATTTTATAAAAAAGCACGTGAAAGAAATTTTCAAAATTTCATAAATAGCAAAATTTAGAATTCCAAACGCTTTTATAAAAAAAGTACTTGAAAGAAATTTAAAAAAAACAAGAAAATTAAAAATTTAGAATTTCAAACGATTTTATAAAAATAAGCACTTGAAGAAAATGTACTTAAAAATGCACATGAAAGAAATTTTTGAAAATGTAAAAAAAAAAAATTAAAATTTCAAACGATTTTATAAAAAAAAAAAATACGGGAAAGAAATTTAATAAAAAGCATGTGAAAAAATTAATAAAAAAGAACGTGAAAGAGATTTAAATAAAATAATAAACCACTAAGAAACGTTGAACGGAGTTCAGCACATGGGTGACCTGCACTCAACAAAACAATATCCATATATTTTATGGGTAACAAAAACTTTTCAAAGAAGCACAGTGAACCCTTATGAATTGAATGAAATCCCAGAATTTCCAATTGAAAAAAACATTTTCAAAAGTTTTTCACGATCATGTAAAAAATTATTCATCTTTTCACGCAGAGTAAAACAAAGAGATTCCGTTTTTAAATGAATGAATCAATCTCGAAGTGTAACAATTTAACAATTAACTAATTAATTAATATTTTTATCATATTAGGTTTTATCATGTTTTTACTTAATTATTCTTTTGGTGTGTTTATTTATTTTTACATAATGTTAAAACAGAGGAGAAAATTTTTCTGAAGTAGCATTCAGTTTACCTACAAGTCGTCATCTTGCAGCTAATCAGCTTTTTCTGAAGTAGCATTCTAATTCAGTTTACCTACAAGTCGCCATCTTGAAATTATTCGATATATTATTGACCGCTATAAAACGGATAAAAGCAATTTTTATTTATTTCATCAAAATAAAAAATAAATGTGATACAAAGTAAAAATTTTCGCATCTTTTTATCAAAGATTCTTTTACTTTCATTTGATTGATCTATTCCCAAAAATCTTAAAAAACGGGAATCATTATCCTCCTTTCATCCTTGCTATAATCGAATAAAATCGAATTATCTGACCAAAAGACAAGCCAGCCTCAATGGACTTTCGAAAAAAAAAATTTTTTTTACCAACTACTTTCGAAGCCATTTTTATTGTTGGCCCGTTTTCTGATGGTGTCCAAAAAAGGCAACCCATTTACCTCTATCAGTCCATCCCCGTTTAATATCGTGTATGGCTTCTTAACTTTATTACTCGCCATTTCTACCTTTCAAGTCTTCTTTTATCGCGGATAACTTGGATAACTTTTCCCGTTTTATTCATTCTGAAGAGAGAAGGCTTTTTTTTCACCGTACTTCATCTCCTTCTTCTTTTTTTTATTATTATAACTATTATTTCTGTTATGGGTCGGAGAGAAGAGTTGGAAGAGTTTAAAGAAATTCTGACGAAAAGCGCATTACGCTTTTGAAGCCTTCACCAAAAATTCTTGGGATTTTCTTCCTGGCAAAAGACAGATCGATCGTTTCCTGGAAATAAATAAATAAAGGAGGACGACAAATTTTCGCTCCAAATAGGATTCGGGAACAAAGCGGGGTCTTCTTTTTTATTTATTTTCGCCTTCATCTTTCTTTTCCTGGACGGAATTTTCACTAAGGGTTGGAAAGTTTTAAGCATTTCTTGCATGGAGAACCTGTGTTCTGCATTTTCAGGTGACATCTTTCATTAACTGATTGTTTTGTTATTAGAAGTAACTAGAACATTTGATTATTTTTACACAATTCTGATATAGATTCGCCTGAAAAAAACGTTATGCCACCTGCACGATAGGAACTGCCACATGAATAACACTTCGAGTTCGCAAAGCGTGCCGAGTTCGAAACCTAACAAATGACCCCTTAATTCATTTAGATTTGTAGGGATATCATACACCCTAAAAATCACAAGGGATCTTTGTCTCCATTAATTTTTCTTCGCAAGATTTTTTTTTTTATCATTTTTGCAGTAGTTTGTTACGATTCATTATTTGTGTACTTTTGGATAGTTTTCATCACATAAATCACATTTCTACCACATCATTTTCGCAGTTCTTCGTTACTATTCTTTATTTTTTAAATTTTGCGTATTTTTCTACACATGACCGCATTTTTACCACATCATTTTTGCAGTAGTTTGTTACGATTCATTATTTGTGTAATTTTGCATACTTTTCATCACATAAATCACATTTCTACCACATCATTTTCGCAAATGTTTGTTACTATTCATTGTTTTTGTACTTTTGCGTATTTTTCATCGCATGATCACACTTTCATTTTTCCTACAATAGCTTTTGTTTTTCTTCATCCAGACTAACTGCATCCCTTTCGCAAATTTTGTTACGATTCATTATTCTTGTACATTTGCGTACTTTTGGTAATTGATTTTCTCTCTATAAGTAACTAGGAATTTTAATTATTTTTCATCCAATTCTGATATATTTTCATATGAAAAAAATTGCATACCATATGCACGACAGGCACTGCCACATGAATACCACTTTGAGTTTTCCAAGGGAGCCGAGTTCGAAACCTAATAAAGGAACCCCTCAATTAATTTAGATTTGTAGGGGTATCACATATCCTAGACTTCCCAAGAAATTTTTGCTGCAATATAAGAAATTTAACGACTAAATAATTAATTAATATTAAAGGATGTTTTTATGTTATTGATTTTTATCACATTTGGGCTTAAAATTGTTTATTTGGGAATTATTTAGTTTTACATAATGTTAAAACACAGGAAGTACCATTCTAATTCACTTTACAAGTGTCCATCTTGAAATTTTTTGAAGTATTATTGATCGCCGCTAAAAGGATAAAAATATTTTTAATTTATTTCCTAAAAGATAAAAAAAAAATCTAAGGTTATACAAAGTAAAAATATTCGCATCTGTTCATCAAAGAGTATTTTTTTACTTTAATTTGATTGATCTTTTCCCCAAAACATAAAAAAAAAACAGGGAATCATTATCATCCTTTCATCCTTGCAATAATCGAATAAAATCGAATTATCTGACCAAAAGACATGCCGTCCTCAATGGACTTTCCAAAAAAAAAAATTTTTTTTTTCCTACTACTTTCAAAACAATTTTTATTTTTTGCCCGTTTTCTGATGGTGTCCAAAAAAGGCAACCCATTTACCTTTATCACTCTTTCCCGTTTAATACCGTGCATGGCTTCTTAACTTTATTACTCGTCATTTCTACCTTTCAAGTCTTCTTTTTATCCCGGATAGCTTTTCCCGTTTTATTTATTCTGGAGAGAGAAGACTCTTTTTTTCATCGTACTTCATCTCCTTCTTTTTTTTATTATAACTATTATTATTATTATGGGTCGGAGAGAAGACTTGGAGGAGTTTAAAGAAATTCTGACGAAAAGCGCATTACGCTTTTGAAGCCTTCACCGAAAATTCTGGGGATTTTCTTCGCTGGCAAAAGGCAGATCGATCGTTTCCTGGAAAATAAATAAATAAAAGAGGACGACGAATTGTCGCTCGAAATAGAATTCGGGAGCAAAGAGGAGTCTTCTTTTTTTATTTTCATTCTTATCTTTCTTTACCTGAACGGAATTCCTGCTAAGGGTTGGAAATTTTTAAGCATTCCTTGCATACCAAACCTGTGTTCTGAATTTTCAGGTGACGTAGTTAGTTAACTGATTGTTTTTGTAATTAGAAATAACTATAAAATTTAATTATTTTTTAACCAATTCCGATACATATGAAAAAAAAAAGATTATATTACAATCACGACAGGGACTGACACATATAGGTATAACACTTTGAGTTCTCGAAGGAATCCGAGTTCGAAACCTAATAAATGAACCTCCTCAATACATTTAGATTTCAGGAATATCACACATCTTTATATTTTTACCACATTACTTTTGCAAAAGTATATTACGGTTCATTATTTTTGTGCTCTTTGTACTTTTCATGACATGATCACTTTTTTAACATATCATTTTCGCAATTGTTTGTAACGATTCTATATTTTTGTACTTTTCATCACATTTTTAACACATCATTTTTGTAATTGCTTAATACGAATTATTATTTTTCGACTTATTATTATTTTCGATTTAGTGTACTTTTCATCGCAAGTTCACCTTTTTACAACGTCGTTTTCGCAATTATTTGTTGCGAATACATTATTTGCGTACCTTTCATCACATAATCATAATTTTACCATATCATTTTCTTAATTGTTTGTTACTATTCATTATTTGAGTACTTTTACGTACTCTTCATAACATGCTCTCATTTTTAGCACATGATTTTTGCAATTGTTTGTTATGAATCATTATTTGTGTACTTTTGCATACTTTTCCACACATAATCATCTTTTTACAAGGTCATTTTTAAAGTAATTTATTACGATACTTTATTTTTGTACTTTTGCGTACTCTTCATTACATGGTCACTTTTTTGTCACATTATTTTCTCAACTGTTTGTTACGATTCATTATTTTTGTACTTTTTCGTACTTTTTGTAATTGATTTTCTCCCTATAATTAACTAGCATATTTAATTATTTTTTATCCAATTCTGATATAAATTCATATGAAAGAAATCATTGTGCCACACGCACGACAGACACTGTCACATGGATAGCACTTTAAGTTCTCCGCGGGAGTCAAGTTGGAAACCTAATAAAGGAACCCCTCAATCCAATTTGATTTGTAGGGGTATCACATACCCTAGAGGCCCCCAAGGGATTTTCGCCTTCATTCATTTCCCCTCACATTAATCGTTTTTATCATCGAGACTACATCATTTTCGCAATTGTTTGTGACGATTCGTTATTTTGTGCTTTTGCGTACTTTTCATCACATTTTTACCCCATTTTCGCATTAGTTACTTCACGATTCATTATTTTTGTACTTTTGAGAACTTTTCATCACATAATCATAGTTTACCTCATCATTTTCGAAATTGTGTGTTATGATTCATTATTTTGTGCTTTTGCGTGCTTTTCGTCACATGATTGCATTTTCACCACATCATTTTCGCAATTGTTTGTTACTATTTGTTATTTTGTACTTTTGAGTACTTTTCATCACATTTTTACCCCATTTTCGCATTAGTTCTTTCGATTCATTATTTTTGTACTGTTGATAACTTTTCATCACATAATCATAGTTTTACCTCATCATTTTCGAAATTGGGTGTTACGATTTATTATTTTGTGCTTTTGCGTAGTTTTCGTCACATGATTGCATTTTCACCACATCATTTTCTCAATTGTTTGTTACTATTTGTTATTTTGTACTTTTGAGTACTTTTCATCACATTTTTACCCCATTTTCGCATTAGTTATTTCGATTCATTATTTTTGTACTGTTGATAACTTTTCATCACATAATCATAGTTTTACCTCATCATTTTCGAAATTGGGTGTTACGATTTATTATTTTGTGCTTTTGCGTAGTTTTCGTCACATGATTGCATTTTTACCACATCATTTTCGCAATTGTTTGTTACTATTCATTATTTTGTGCTTTTGCGTACTTTTCGTCACATTTTGTCCACATTTTCGCGTTAGTTCTTTACGATTCATTATTTTTGTTCTTTTGATAACTTTTCATCACATAATCATAGTTTTACCTCATCATTTTAGAAATTGTTTGTTACGCTTCATTATTTATTCACTTTTGCATACTTTTCATCACATGATCACATTTTTATCACGTCATTTTCACAATAGTTTGTTACAGTTCATTATTTTTGTACTTTTGCGCATGATTTGTAATTGATTTTCTCCCTATCAGTAACTGGAAAATTTAATTATTTTTTATCCAATTCTAATATAGATTCATAAGAAAGAAAATATTATGCCACACGCATAATAGGAACTGTCACACTTTGAGTTCCCGAAGGGAGTCCAGTACAAAATCTAATAAATGAACCCTCAATTCTCTTAGATTTGTAGGGGTATCACATACCCTAGATGCCCCACGGGATCTTTGCCTTCATTCATTTTTTCTCACAATAATATTTTTTTCGTTATCAAGACTAACCACATCATTTTCGCAAAAGTTTGTTAAGATTCTTTTTTAATTTTATTATTTTTTAGGTACTTTTCCTCACATTGTCACATTTTTACCACTTCCTTCTCGCAATAATTTCCTACGATTTATTTTTATTTATTTTTTATTATTACTTTCGGCTACCTTTCGTAATTAGTTTTGACACAACAGGGCGCAATTTAGCTAAAACTGGCCCTTCTACCATTAAAATCACCAACCAACCAATAAACAAATGAAGCCTAATCTAAATAGTTTGTTTTTATGTCAGGGATTAGGCACGACAAATCTAAAATCAGGATAATATTTCTGGTGTGTTCAACGAGAGGAAGGTGCGAACTGGTGGCGTTCGTTTAAAATTGTAGTTGCAAATTACGGGTGCAGTTTAGCAGCTCAGTGAGCTCTCTGTCCAAACCTGACAACCAGTTGAGCCGAAAGTATTTCATAGAAGAATACAACAAATCTATTGAATGTAAAATGCCTTTTAATGGTTTCTAAGAGAAAGTCGAATGGGGCCTGATGGCCGAATGGCTAGCGCTCTGGCGTTTGGTACCACAGGTGGTATCGGGTTCAAATCCCGGCTTTGCCCATGGATATTTGTAGTGGTTCGTAATCCACTTTGAACCGTAGGTCCTGGTCCTAATAGGATCGTAGAGAGCTGTGGGGGCATTATTACTCCGCGTCCGTGGCTTACCATCAAGTTACACGCGCCCTCTGTGTAATGCAAAGTGAGTAACATCGGTGCAGTCCTTATAGCGAAGATCACGGTCTATTTGCCAGCTGCATTAGAAGAAAAAAAAGAGAAAGTCGAAGCAAGTGAACTGTTGAAGTTCATTGTTCCAAATTATGAGTTGTATCTAGCATGTTATGTAAGCATTTTATATAGGTATATATAAATTAGGTAAGTATGTTATTATAGTATATTCCATCTAGCTATATAATATACTATAATAATAGTACATTCTATCTAGTCCATTATTATAATTATAGAATTATTATAGTAAACCTCGGACTATAATAAATCTACTACCTATCTGTTTTATCAAGTATACTATAAATGGCTTCAGGTTGAATGTAAACATTAAAAATCAGCAACACATGATACTTCCATATAACATGATACTCAAAAGGGAATTGCTATGTCTTTCAATTTACTGATTGGACATAATTTTGCAAACCTCACCAATGTCATATAGAATTCGATTTGCCCGATTCGTGGATCAGTGGCAACGCGGGCCGCTGGTGAGCATTAAGGCTGAGGTTCGATCCGTTGGCGGCTTTGTTGTAGACACTGTTTCAAACAACCAGGAGACTCGATGGCGTTTGGGATGTTCAGCATCTTGCTTCGTGAGTCGGACTACCTGGTGGGAGTGGTTTTTCGGGTTTCTCCCATATCATAGGCAAATGCAGGGTAGTTCCCACTAAATGCTCTCTAATACTGCCCTCCTTCTTCATCAACAAGGAGCCAAGTCAGGTCTTTTACCAACGGGTCTCCATCACAACAGAAGATGCCCCTTTCCTTCCATTCATGAGTAGATAACTATAGGATGTTCGTCCCGCACTGCAGGAAACGAGGTTTAAACTCAACAACAATTCGGATTACACTATTATACATTCATGCTGTTACTAGTATTACATTTGTAGTGTGCGTTAACTATAATAGAAGAGCATAACTAATTGAAGAACGAATATTCTATTTCCGTTATGGTGATTTTAGCATACGCTACAATAACTTCTTTGAAAAACAAGTAAACTCAGTGGAGATTAAGGCAAAGTTTCCCTTATTACACCTGAATGAGGATTTCATTTTTTTTCTGGTGCAAATGTTTATAAGTATGCAATATTTGCAAATATAATACATAAGTGTAACTGTTATTTTGGCTGTAGTTTGTATAAGGAATCTTTTGTGTATAAGGCGCCCTAACTAAAACGGAACCTACAACAAATCTCAATAGTGAATCTTCTTTCTTACTGCTGTGAAACCTCTCATCTTCACATATAGGAAGCGAAATTACTCCAATGACGTCATCCATTATAAAGTGCTTAGTGAATTCATGGCCACCATTAAGAAACATAATTATATTGATAAAAATTATTAATTCATTTAAACGCTAAAAGTTCTTTATTTTAAGAAATAATTAAGCCCCATCTAATTAACGAAGTGATTATCTGAAACTGATTAGTTAGTGTACTTTGTGAATGGGGGTTTATCAATATTATTAAAGAGCATAGTATAATTCGTGGGCTAATGACTTCAGAGTTCATTTTACTGCATTTTAACGATCATGCAACAGCATCGTTATTATTAACTTATCGGAAAATAATAACCTAATATTTTCCATAAATTAATAATAACTTTTATATTATTTTTATCAAGATTGTATTCATGACTATGGACAAATTGGAAAGAAATCTTACAGTCTTAATTTATTTTATTTTATTTGACTTGGTATTGATAAAGGTGGTGTGCTTTAATAAAAACTGGGTTTTTTTGTTAGATTTTAATAAGAAAAATAATTTAATAAGTAATTATTCAAAAAAGATATGAATAAAACTTTGATGCATGACACACACTCACTATTTAATATGGTAATCATCAAATTTATTTGCTGTTGTTGTTGTGCCTAATCCTCAGTGTCCTGCAGTGAGGGACGGACATCCTATGAATGGAAGGAAAGGGGCAGCTTCTGTTGTGATGGAGCACCCGTAGATAAAATTCTGACTTGGCTCCATGTCGCTGTAGAAGGAAGGCGGTGTTTTTCCGGTAGGAATTTTAAGGGGAATTAATCCGCATTTGCATATCGTATGGGATAAAACCCGAAGGGTGGATGGTAGGAAAGGGGCAGCTTCTGTTGTAATGGAGCACCTGCAAGACCTAACTAATTTCACAGTTTGCACAAATGAATTTCTTCTACTCTACACAATACTACACAGACTTTTATTTCTGCTTTCGTAGATTTGTGCAAAGTGTTCTTCTTGCATCTTTAACAGAGTTTTATTCAGTGATATAATTCTTTTTAATGTATTACATAGATTTAAATGTATTGGTTATAGAATATTTACTTGGCTCCGGGTCAAAAAAAAGGGAGGGCATTGTCTTTTTAAGGGGAACTACCCCACATTGGCACATCGTATTCGATAAATCCCGGATAACTCCCACCAGGTAGTCCGACTCAAGAGGCCAGATGCTGAACATCACAAAAGGCATCGAGTCTTCTCGTTTTTTAAAACAGAGTTTACAAAAATGCCTCCAGCTGATTGAACCTCAGCCCTAACAATCGTGGGGTCTGAATGCCGAGTGTCTAGTGCTCTGGCACTGGGTGTCACAGGTTTCGGGTTCGAGTCCCCATTCCGAACCATTACAAACATTCCAACGGTGATATGGATGACTGTAGTGGTTCGGAATCCACTTTAAACCGTAGGTCCCGGTCTCATATGACTGCAGAGCATCACAGAGCCCAATCAGACTTCTCACCCACATTATTCCTAAACTGTATAGGGGCAACTCCGCTCTAGGCACAGTGACGTAGTGTGATCTAGTAGTAGTAGTAGTAGTAGTCCTAATACTCACCATAGGCGAACATTGCCACTGCGCCACGAGTCAGACATAATATTCATACTGAAATAAACTATTATCCCAATAAATTTTTATCATACGAAGCAGACCATACGAAGAATACTTACTTTTAACATATATACATACTTTTAACAAACAATAAAATTACGTTTTATTTTTGATTGACGCGCTCATTGTGAAATAGAAGGGTATTTTTAATGATCAGCAGCAAAAACAAATATTTATGTTGACTTAATATTTATTTTAAAAATATCTATTGACAAGCAGTTGTTTTCATTAGATGCAGGTTCTGTGCAGTTGTAACACTATCCCATTCCTTGATTCCCAGCAGAAAGAGAAATAGAGATAAAACAAAGGAAAAGAAGTAATCGAAACACCTCATAATTTATCTTAAGGGGAAAGGCCATTTGAATTATCTCCTCTTATGTTAAGGGGCCTGAATGGCGGAGTGGCTAGCGCTCTGGAGCTCGCTACCACAGGTTTCGGGTTCAAGTCCCGGCGGTGCCATGGATATTTGTAGTGGTTCGGAATCCCCTATAAACTGTAGGTCCCGGTCTGTTTAGCCTAAAGTGTGCATAAAATTACCGTAGAGCGACAAACCAAACCTCTAATGTTAAGGCGAAATAATTCAAATGGCATTATTCTTAGTGGTTATTTCTTCTAATATTACTCTGTAAGTTTTGGAATTTAAATTGAGTTCCACATACAAATTTGTATTAAAAAATATGTTAATTAAAATTTAATTAAATGTTTTATATAATAATTCATGAATTAATTAAAATTTATTAATGAAAATCATTTTTGCAGACAGTATTTTATTTATTAAAATAATAAAAAAACTGTATTTTAACCCCTTTTATGTCTGTATAAGCTGTATTTTGCTGTATTTTTTATCATTCAAGCCAATAGAAATAATTTTTTTTATTAATTTTTTATCACTCAAGCTGATAATATTTCATACTTCAAATACCTTTGCAAAGCTCTGGCTCTCGGTACCACAGGTTTCGGGTTCGAGTCCCGGCGGTGCCATGGATGATTGTAGTGGTTCGGAATCCACTTTAAATTGTAGGTCCCGGTCTGTTAAGCCCTCGTGCGACAGAAGATGACCGTAGAGTGACAAACCAAATCAAACCTTTGCAAAAATTTCACAGTTTGCACAAATGAATTTCTTCTACTCTACACAATACTACACAGACTTTTATTTCTGCTTTCGTAGATTTGTGCAAAGTGTTCTTCTTGCATCTTTAACAGAGTTTTATTCAGTGATATAATTCTTTTTAATGTATTACATAGATTTAAATGTATTGGTTATAGAATATTTATTATGACTTCAGAGCATATCACAGCATTTTCACATCATATGAACTTTATGGTCAAACATATTTGATAGAACGGAATGTATTTTTGAAAATGCCACTATTTTTAAAATTAATACTGAAATTGTTTTAAATTATACGCTAGCTAAGTGGACAAATTTTTAAGTAGAAAAAATCTAGCGTATTAAAATAGTTAATAAATATTTTATTAAAAATAGTTTCTAATTATCTAATCAATAGTAAATATATCACATCGTATCAATAGTAATTATAAGTTTTTTAAAAAATTATTTTAACTGCACAAATATCGTTCTTGTGTAAACAATACATTTTCTAACAAATTAGATATTGTAATACTTAAACAATTGTATTGTTGCAAATAATATTAAATCGAATAAAGTTAAACAATGAATCCTAAATTTTCAACAATGCCTGAAACAATTGCAGAAATCAGTGTTACTGTAGATCTTCATTCGTAAGCATCGCTTTACTAGATTTTATAATAAATGCATTTTAACTATAATATATTATTAGAAATATTATTACCAAATCATTATTGTTTAAATATCATCCAAAGTATACCACAGGTGAGTTGTTCACATTTTTAAATACATTAATTTGAATTTCTAAAACAATGCGAAACATACTCCATACATATAGTTTAACATATGCGAAGATAGCTTGACGATTTTTGGCAATATTCTTGATCTTTGGCTCTATACTATTGGCGCGAAGGGAGAAAAAGGTCTACTATCATACAATGATTTTCAAAAACAATTGTTCTTTTTTTCTTAGCTGTAAATAAATATAAGTTGCATGTTTTCTAAATATTTAGCATTTATATTCAATTAATAATTTTTCTTGTTTAATTTCTTTCCTCCAAAATGATTAAAAAATATAATATTCGTTTATATGAACTTTTTATAAATTTTTATTATATTTTATAAAAATTGATCTGAGTTATAAACAAAATAACATTTCTTATATCTATTTATCGTTAGTAAGCATTTATTTAAATGTAATATGCCTTGAGATGAAGAATTTCCGGCATTTCTTAGAATTGTCATAATCATTTCGTAACATGTTTATGTTTTCTAAATACATGCATACAGAGAAAAGGTGCCAATGGGCGAACATTCGCCAACTCTAGCACGAAAATAAAGGAGATATAATTTTTTTCTTTTGAACGCGCACTATTACGTAATTACTCTATGATTGACGCAATCAAACAAAATTACATATGATATAATTAGTTCAGTTTGGTGTTATTTATTGATTTATTCGATTTTATTGTAAACAATTATAAAAAAGTATTATAAAAAAAAATTTTAAGTCAATTCCTACTTTTTTTTTCATTATACTGCAGAAAGTCCTTTATAAATAATTTTCATTCATTTTTTTAAGTTTATCTGGCGCCCTCTATTGTTAGATATATGGAACTTAAATCTAAAAAAAAAACTAAAATTAATTAATTAAATCGAAAAAACTGCATTAACATCCAGTGTCATCCACTACAAGTTAAAAAAATGTATCTGAACTTGAGTGGATGAATAAAAAGTATTTTATGAACGATTCAAAATTTGAACAAGATACATATAGGGAGAGTGTGAGCTAATAGAAGGAATTGAAAAACATGAGAAACTAAAAATGGTATTAAAAAATTTAAAAAAAATAGAAACATCTTATAAATATAAACATCATCTGATTTATCGTTCTCGGTGAAAAAAAATTACTTTAATTATTTAAAGCTTTTTAAAAATATTGTTTTCCACATTTTATATTTCTTAATAATTTTTGAAAAAAGTAATGTCTTATTTTAGTCATTTTTATAGTATTAGAGTATGTTCTTATGGAAATGGAATGCATCTAAATAGCGTGAGCTGCAAATCTTTCAGAGGATTAGGTTGTATAAATTGTATATTGAAAAGTCGAAAGCAAACATCCGAAAGACATTTCTAAGGTATGGAAGAAATCTTTGAGGAACATTTATTGTATTTTACAAAAAATGTAAAATTTTTGCAACACAAAAAAATCTGATAGATGAAAGAAAACAACTATACTGGATGAAAAAATTATATTAAGTCGAAAAATATTTTTTTAAAATGAAAATAAATAAGTTATAAAAATAATTATATATAATAAAAAAAACATAAATATGTCTAAAAAGCAGACCCCGGTCTAATAGACTATAGTGCGTTGGGCTGACAATCCTTCTACCCCGTAAAAGGAAAAAAACATCTCCTGTCTGGAAGTCTGCCAGTAGGCAGATGGCCTTGGGGCTGTTGCGTCAGTGAAGAAGAAGAAAAAAATGTCTCAACGACGAATTGCATCCACATTTATAGAATCGAAGAACACGATTCACAAAAGAATAAGAGACCCTAAAAGAATAATATTCATAATGTTAAAACAGCCATTTTTAAAGTACACCATAAAACAGCTTTACTGAATTGGACAGAAGAAAAAAATGTCTTATGATAATGTATGGCTCTCTTCCCTATTTAATGTTGAGAAAAATTAGAATTTAGGTTTTGGTTAATAAGTTTATCAAATCTAAGTACTCTTTTAATTTATTATATGCAGGATTCAAATTATAAAAGATCTAATTAGATAATTAAATATATACAAATATAACCTCGTTTAAGCAGAAGGGCACAAGCCTGATAAATCCTTTATACATTGTTTATTTTCAATTTAAATCATTATTAAAAAATGCTAATTTTTACATAATAACAAGTATAATTTACAGATTATTTTTAAATAATTCCTTGAAATACATAAATAGGGAATAGGAATAAAAAATTAAAGTACCAACAGAAGCAGGTTAATAAATGGAAAATATTTCTATAGAACTTTTCAACGTCATAAAAGTAAAAAAGAAATTATTAAAATTAAAAATAGTTAAATATTATAATTTTAATAATTAAAATAAATATATGTTATTTTTAGAATTATATTAAATACATTAATATAATAAAAATGTATATTAAATACGTAAATAATATATAAATATCTATTGAAGATAAAAGTATGCAGCATTTTAACAAGCATAAATCACAGATACAGATTATTAATTTTAAATAATCTCTTGAATTGCAAAAATAGGAATAAAAAAAGATTTATAAATTATCTGTATAATATTTTCACTGGCATAACAGCAAATTGAGAATTTTTCAAAATTAAAAATTAGTAGTTATTATAATTTTAATAATTAAAGTAAATATATATTTAATTAAAAACATTAATATATCTAAATAAAATTTAAAACATTAATATATCTAAATTTAAAATCATACACCTGGGAACAACTTTAATCAAACTTCTATTCCCGCAATATCTGTAATGGAAATGAATAGATATTTTAGATGGAGATAAAAACACAACATTAAAGCTAATCATAACAAAGCAGCTGCAGATAGAAGAGTTTCATTTTATTCATCGTTTTTTTTTTTTAGTTGTTTTTCATAACTTTTCATTTTTATTCTTTTTTAGTTTATTTTCATAATTATTTATTCCTTTAACGCTTTACGAAATAAATAAAATACTTGTTCTTAAAGGAATAATATTTAAAAGTCTTAGAAAGAAAAAAATAAGAAATTTAAAAAATAGTAAAAATTATATATATACAATCTATTTAAATGCAAGAACAGAATTATGAAGCTAATTCAGTTAAGAACATATATTACAAATGTATAACTAGTTTACTTGAAAAAGAATTAAAACATTTGTATGATTCTAAATATTCTGCGAATGTTTGATGATTTATTGGAAAAGTATACAGCTTTTTGATTATAATTTTTTTTCCAATGTCAAATTTACAGGGCAACATGTATCATAAAACAAATAAATACAAAGAACAAGATTAAGAAATTCTATCAATCTACCTGGGACTTCTTATAAGTACATTCTCAAAAGAATAATTTTTTTTATTTCCAATGCAATTACAGGATAACAAATATCATCAAAAAAATAAATAAATAAATAAATACAAAGAACAAGATAGAAATAAATGGCATCAGTTAATCCACCTATTTAAGATTGGCGATCCAAGAGTGCTTTTATAAAGAAACAGGAGGCAGAGCAGAACAGGAAACAAGGTGAGACATATCCATTTCTTCCTCGTTATCATCACACAATAGATAGAGAGGCCACAGAAAAGCCGTAGCAATGCCACCGATTTTTCTCTGGGTCATAGGTATATCATAAATATCACCGTACAAGGGCTTGTGACCATTTCTAGTGACAGCATTCTCAAAGAAAGCGCACATAAGAGTCTTTAATTATCGTCTTATTGGAATGATTGGCAAATGCTTGGTTATTTAGCTGTAAAATAGAGGACTCCTTTTTTGGCTAGGAAATCAGCGGCCTCGTTTCCCTTTATTCCGCAGTGGGCCGAAACCCACTACGAGACAACTGTCTAATTTTGATCCCACAGCAGGGCCACAAGATTAACGCAATCATCAATTTCTTTTGGATCGACAGGAACATGGAAACTCTACAGCCTGAAAAGCTGCTCTTGAATCAACAATATACAAATCATAAAATAAATGAAAACGTTTTTTCGAATTCATTATAAATTATTCATTCGTATTGTGATGGAGCACCAGTAGGTAGAAGTTTTACTTTGCTCAGTGGCGTTAAAGGAGAAGGGCAGGGCCTTCCGGGAAGACATTCAGGGAGAAATACTTCGCATTTCCGTATCGTATGGGAGAAAACCCAGAAAACTCCCGCGAGGAAGTCCGACTCACGAGGCAAGATGCCGAACATCCCAAACGCCATCGAGGCTCCTCGTGTTTTAAAACAATGTCTACAACCAAGCCGCCAGTGGACTGAACCATCGCCCTGATGTTCACCATCGGCTATCTTTGTCACTGAGCCACGAATCCGGCACGTTCAATTTTTTTCCTATTAATATATGAATTTTTTAATACCTTTCAAAATATAATACTCAAAGTTGATCGCTGCGATTTATGTAAACGTCCCCACTTTCACATAGCATGCAAATACAAAGAAATACCTTTAAAAGTTCTCTCTTCAACGTCGTCAGGAGCATTTCAGAGCTAAAAGTATAGCACAAGTTCCGCCGATGTACAACAAAACAAAATTGAAGCTTTGTGTACTTCGAAATACTGTGTTATATAATTTTTAACATTATAAGCATATAATATATTAATTTGTAATAAATTTTTTTCTATAATTGTTAAAATATATAAGCAGAAATAATAAACAGAAGCAGTCATTATTTTAATTATAAAAAAGATTAACATTAGAGTATATTAAAAAATATATAAATTTTTAAATGAAGCTAATATTTAACATATCTGTCTTAAGATTGATAATTATTTTATAAAAAATTAAATTCTCGATGAAATTCTTAATTGTGTCTTAAAATAATTAACCGAACAAAAAAGAATTTCTTCTCACAGGTAATAGGCTAAACTTCTATGCTTAAACTATGAAGAAAATAACTTAAAATAACTTTAAAGTAAATCTACAAATAAAGTTCAGTGTGATGTGTATATTAAAAAATAGACTACTTATTTAATCTTTTGGCATTATTAATTTTCTGAGTTCGTAGTTTGCTTTTTCTATTTTCCCTCTCGTAATAAAGGCCTCAGTAATGGGGGTTTCATAACAGCTTAGTGGCTTTTAGAACTTCCTTTTCAAATCTTTATAGCCCAGTGCCTATTCGCAGAACGCTTTGTTCGTCATAAGCGCTTCACACCAATTTATGCATTTAAGGTTAGAAGCAATTTAAAGCCGTTGTTGAACAAGAATGTTTAAGGCGAAAAAGACTTTCTTTGGGGTTTAAAGGAATTTCCTTTCTGAAAAAAAGGAACTAATTTCTAAGTGCATGTTGCTGTTGGTTGTTTTTATAATGTTTTTTTTTTTTTAATTTTCAGAAAAACATTTTAATGGATTTTTTTTTTATAATTTTAATAATAAATAAATAAGGAACTAAGCAAGCTTTTATTATATAAACAGAAAAATGATAAAATTTACAGTAATTTGTCAAAAATGTTGTGAGATAAAATTTGAATTTTAAACAATCTTTATGTCACTATTTTATGCGTTTTATAAATGGCGTTAATATATTTACTAGTGTAATTGTATGCTACTTTGTTACTACTAATGTTGCTATGGCTTGAGGCCTGATGGCCGAGTGACTAGCACTCGGTCTACAGATTTTCGGTTCGAGTCCTGACGGTGCCATGGATGTTTGTAATGGCTCGGAATCCACTTTAAACCAGTCTAATATGACTGTAGAGCGTTGAGCGTAGAGTTGACAACCCTAATCCGTAAAAAGGAAACATCTCCTGTCTCTAAATCTGCCATCTCCTGTCTCGAAATTGTGAGATAAAATTTGAATTTTAAACATTCTTTATGGTCCTAATTTTATGCATTTTACAAAGTTGTTGTTCTAATGCAGCATGCAATACAGAGACATTTAACCTTTATGCCACAAGCAAGGGCTGCATAGCTGTTACTCATTTAGCACTCTCCAGGGGGAACGTGTAGGTTGAAGATATGCTACGGTTGCGAGAAACCCTATCCCTCACAACAATCTACGATCCTATTAGACCGGGACCTAGGATTTAAAGTGGATTCCAAATCACTACAAACATCCATGGCACCACCAGAACTAGAACCCGAAACCTGTGGCACTGAGCACCAGAAAGAAGATTAACTTTATATTTCAAAATATGGGGGGTATTGCTACTCCACGGTCCATAGCTTATCTTCAAGCTGCACACACCTCCTGGGTAGTGTTAGTGATTAACATCGGTGCAGCGCTTGCCTTAAGGCATCCAAGACAACTGTCAAAGTTTTTGCCAGATACATTAGAACAAAAAAAAATATTTCAAAATATTATACATTTTTGCATGAACCTGATACTTAACGTATTTGGTTTTAAGTTAATTGACAATTAAAAGAATTAAATTCTCTATACAGTTCTTAATTTTATCTAAAATAAATAGCTAAACAAAAGAAATTGCTTCTCACAGATAATACACTAAGCTTTCAATGATAATATGCAACATTTTGTAGAAAATAACTTAAAACAACTTTGAAGTAAAGCTCCAAATAAAATTCATTATGATATGTGGTATATTAAAAAGTAGACTGCTTATTTAGTCTTTTGGCATTATCTAATTTTCAGAGTTCGTAGTTTGCCGTTTTCTTCTTTTTTGTCCCTCGTCATAAAGGCCTCAGTAATGGTGGTTTTACAACAGCTTAGTGGCTTTTAGAACTTCCTTTTTCAGTCTTTATAGCCTTGTAGCTTTTCGCAGCTTGCTTTGTTCGTCATAAGCGCTTTCCACCCATTTATGCATTTAAGGTTAAAAGCAAGTTAAGCAAGAATGTTTAAGGCAAAGAAGACTTTCTTAGGGATTAAAGGAGTTTCTTTCTAGAAAAAAGGGGACTAATTTCTAAGTGCATGTTGCTGTTGATTGTTTTTTTCTAACGTTTGTTTATTTTTGTTTTTCCCTTGTTTATTCATATTTTTTTTTTTTTTTTTTTTTTTTGTCAATTTTCAAAAATCCTTTTGCTGCATTGTTTTCTTTTTTATAATTTTAATAATAAATAAATAAGGAGCTAAGCCAGCTTTTATTAAGTAAACAGAAAAATGATTAAAAAAATTAAAGTAATTTGGCAGAAAAGTTGTGAGATAAAATTTAAATTTTTAACAATCTTTTTGTCACTATTTTATACATTTTAATAATGGGGGCCACGGCTAGCGCTCTGGCGCTCGGTACCACAGGTTTCGGATTCGAATACCGGCAGTGACATGGATGTTTGTTGTGGCTCGGAATCCTCTACTTTAAACAGTAGGTCCGGATCTGAATATGATCGTAGAGCGTTGTGGGGGGTAGTGTTACTCACGTCCGTAGCCTATCTTCAAGCTACACATACCCTCTGGACAGTGCTAAATGAGTAACGGTGATGCAGCCCTTGCTTATGGCATAAAGATGAACTGTCTGTGTATTTCCAACTGTATTAGAACAACAACATTTTAAAAATGGTGTTAGTTCATTTATCTGTAAAATTGTATACTATTTTATTATTAGTAATATTGCTATGTCTTGGAGCCTGGTGGCCGAATGACTAGCGCTCTGGCTCTCGGTGCGACAGGTTTAGGGTATGAATCCCAGAGGAAGCTTGAATGTTTGTAGTGTTTCAGAATCCGCTTTAAACCGTAGGTCGCGGTCTGATAGGACTGTAGACCGTTGGACGTAGAATTAACAGACCTACCCTGTAAAAAGAAAACATCTCCTGTCTCGAAATCTGTGAGTAGGCAGACGGCCTTGCCTCACCTTGAGGCTGTTGCGCCAATGATGATGATGATGATTGCTATGTATTAGTTAAAAGTATTAAAAAATAATTGTTTATACTGAGAGAACCCCGCATGATTAGTTATGAAAGTGCAGCACTGTCAATAGAGGATTGCTCCAAGGTTTTTTTTTTTTTTTTTTTTTTTGCTCGTCTTTGATCAAACTAGTGTACTATGTACACTGTAAAATCACGAGTTCTTCAAAATTTTCGGAATGATTCATATAATTTTTCCTTTCCTTCAGAAGTTTTAATTTCTTTGAGCATAGACTTTGCTCCCGTTTTGCAAAATTCAATTTTATTTAATGCCATCATATTTTTGCTGATACTTTAAATATATATAATATTTTCGCTCATACTTTGTTCAAATTCAGTTTTATTAAATCACCATCATAATTTTGAGCTCATATGAGAACATCATGGTCATGCATTGTCATACTAAATAAACGTTGACATAACCAGGCGTTGAGCGTTATATGGTGCGATAAGTATGTTGTCGTTTAGCAAAGTAAACTACAGAAACAGATTTTATATATTCAGAGTACATGCCATTACTTTTTTTTTTTTAAAGGAACATAATTTATCTTACATAATTGTTATTATATCATTATAGAGAATGTTTAAACTTCATTATTTCGTATGGTAATTTTTGATAGTCGACGCTTACACTACGTAAAAAAAGTAGAAGGACACTTGATTTTGTAACAATAACCGCAAAATATTTTATTTTTACTAAAATTTTTTATTGGAAACATTTTACAAATATTTTAAAAATACAATTTTAACATCAGAATTATGATATTCAAACATAAAATATTAATGGCAACAAAAATAGTTTCTCTTTTTTGAAACTTTGTAAAAAAAGTAGAAGGACAGCATTATAATGAATGAAAAAATAGTGATTTTAATAAGGACTGTTCTTCCCATTGGCCTTTATAACTTCAAATATTCTGTTTGGAAGTGAATTGTATAGAGATTGAACTTCTGTTTGACAAAAATTGTCCCACGAGTCATTCAATGCTTCTCTAAGCTGAGTTAGCGAATCAAATTGCCTTACATCAGCATAAACTCGATGAACTAGCATTGCCCAGATGTTTTCCACTATATTAAGGTCAGGACTTTTGGCTGGCCATGGTAAAACATCCACATTATTTGTTAGGAACCAATTTTTGACTCCAGTCGCGGTGTGAATGGAAGCTCCGTCTTGCTAAAACTTCCACTCTTCACCCCCCAAGTCCGGAAGAATAAGGAAGAATATAATTATAATTCTTCATAAGGAAGAAGGTCGGAATTCAGCGCTTGAATGTAGTCTCTATGTTTTTGCCTACCATTTAAGAAAACTAGACTTGTCCTTCCTCCGTATCCAACAGCCGTTCAAAACATTAAACTCCCTCCTCCCATTTGTCGTGTTGAATAGTATTCGTCTTCATTCCCCAGACAATGCCAGTAGTGCTAATATCCGTCTGGACCGTCTAAGTTAAATTTCTTTTCATCGGAAAATATCACAGAAGTCCATTCTGTAGTCCAGGACATGTGTTCCTTAGCACACGCTAAACGGTTATGAATGTGAGCTTGTGTCCACTTAGGATGATGTTTCCGTTTTTTGAAAATTAATTTTTTAGATCTTTTAATATAGTTGTAAACTGTTTGTTTCGTCACATGATTAAGTCCTGCTTGATTTCTTGCCTTTGAAACACTTCCTTTGTCCTTCTTAAGCACACGAACAAGTTTTCTTTCATCACGTGGTGTTAACTTTTTCGGTCTACCAGTCTTCTTTTTCTTTCCATTTTTATAAGGATTTCTGATAAAGTTTGAAACTGTATTGGGGCTCATCTGCAACAATCGAGCAATCTCTCTGACACCTTTACCATCATTTTGATATGTAGCAATTTGGCCTTTTTGAAAATCGTTCAAAGGTATTCCTTTAGGAATTTCTGAGAACAGAGAAACAGCGTAACTTTTAAACAAATTAGATTTTATTGACAGAAAAGGATAAAACAAAGTACAAAATCACTATTTAACTAAAGAACAACTCACTAAATTAAATATATTAGCAAGTGTCCTTGTACTTTTTTTACGCATCGGAAATTATATATACTTATTTTATTAATAATATTAGTGGTAGATGTTTAATTTTTGCCTAAAATGAAAAAAAGGGTCATTAAACTAAATCTGCATAAATATCTGGTAATTAGGAGAAAATAAGAGATATTAATTGGCAAAAAAACACTGTCCTTCTATTTTTTTTACGCAGTGTACAATAATTTTAAAGCAATAAATAATATAATTAATTACAAAGCAATAATTACAATAATTGCATAGCATAATAATATTTGAATTATTATAATTAATATTTTAATAATAATTAAATTATTAATTATTATTATTCAAATAATTCAAATCAATATCAAATATTTAACTAATAATTCAATTATTCAGCTAATTAATAAATATTTGAATAATTCAATAAATAATTGAATTCATTGTTTTTTCTTAAAATATTTTGTAATTAAGTAGTTTTTCAAGTATTAATTTTTATGAAGGATAATTTTAATCTCACATTTAATGACATTAAAGTTTATTACATTAAATGTTTATTACGTAGCATATATTTATATCCTGGTGTAAATAATATTTAAAGTATTTGTTCATATCTTTTGGAAAATTTAAATTAAAAAAAAATAGATTTTGAATGGAAGCCCGGAATATATTTTTCCCCCATTTAAAAATTTAATTTAACTATTTTATTTTGATATACATATATAACGAATATCGTTTTTATTTCAATGTTTGTTTTATCGTTTGTTTATCTTTTGTTTTATCGTTTTATGCCAAAACAAATTGCATTTACATCAAGTATTTTTTATGAATCTAAAAAAATTGTCCGAAATTAAATATTACATAAGTCCATCAATTAATCAAGAAATAAATTATAATTAAATATTACATAAATAAATTCATCGAATCTGAAAAAATTGTCCGAAATTAAATATTACATAAGTCCATCAATTAATCAAGAAATAAATTATAATTAAATATTACATAAATAAATTCATCGAATCTGAAAAAATTGTCCGAAATTAAATATTACATAAATCCATCAATTAATCAAGAAATAAATTATAATTAAATATTACATAAATAAATTCATCGAATCTGAAAAAATCGTCTGAAATTAAATATTACATAAGTCCATCAATTAATCAAGAAATAAATTATAATTAAATATTACATAAATAAATTCATCGAATCTGAAAAAATCGTCTGAAATTAAATATTACATCAATTCATCGATTCATGAATAAAGAAAATATTAAATATTACATAAATAAATTCATCGAATTTGAAAAACTCGTCTGAAATTAAATATTACATCAATTCATCGATTCATGAATAAAGAAAATATTAAATATTACATAAATAAATTCATCGAATCTGTTAAAATCGCCTGAAATTAAATACGAGTATTACATAAATTCATCGATTAATCAAATAAATTATAATTGAATATTATATAAATAAATTCATCGCATCTGAAAAAAAGTCGTCTTAAATTAAATATTACATAAATTCATCAATTAATCAATAAATAAATTACAAATAAATAATACATAAATTCATCGATTAATCAATAAATAGATTATAAATAACTATTACAGAAATAAATTCATCGAATCTGTTTAAATCGTCTGAAATTAAATACGAGTATTACATAAATTCATCGATTAATCAATAAATAAATTATAATTAAATATTTCAAAAATTCATCGATTATCAATAAATAAATATTACATAAATGAATTCCTCGATTAATCAATAAATAAATTAAAATTAACTATTACATAAATTGATCGATTAATCAATAAGTAAATTAAAATTAAATATTACATAAATTGATCGATTAATCAATAAAGAAATTACAATTAAATATTGCATAAATTGATAGATTAATCAATAAATAAATTTAAATTAAATATTACATAAATAAATTCATCGAATCTGAAAAAATCGTCTGAAATTAAGTATGACATAAATAATCAATTAAAATTTCGAAGTGAATGAATTTTGTTTATTCTTGATGCGCTCAAGCAAAAGATTTTCTATAATTATCTGAATAAAAGAAAAACTATTTATTCTAACACAAAAAGAACAATGCTATTAATTATTCTCAAAAAAACTACACTATTTTTTTAGCAAATCGTACAACAAACTATAGAATAATTAAAGTGATTACCTTAATTAAACGATAATAAACAGCAACCCAGGGAAAATATTTTTCTCATTACCATAACAATTTAGTTCCGAATTCGAAAAATTATAGCTTTGTGAATTAATTGCAGCAATCTGAGCTTCTTCTATTGAGTTTTCTTAGCGCCATTTTTTTCCATTGCATCGAAAGAATGAACATGAACACATCGACACATAAACATTAATTAATAAAGAACAAAAATTTAATTTCGATTTGGTTCGAAAATAAAGTAAACAATGGGTCATAATTGATGATCCAATTAGGCGTATGACGCTTTAATGAAAAATGCTTATATCTCTTGTATTTGTAAAGATTATTCTTTTAAAAGGAATGCGAGGAAAGAAAAAGGAAATATTTCCCGCTTAAATTGTTTTCTTCTAATTTTTGTATTGGAATAAAAACAATCAAAAGTTTCATTGCTTTTCTTTCATTATTTTCGCAGAACATTGGACGGAATATTTTGTAAATTAATCGAAGTGGAAATATTCTTCTAAGAATTTACTGAATGTTCTGATGGATTATTTTTATTATTATTTTAATGACGATATAAATTAGTTTTATTTCAACATCTTTAAAAATTCTTATCAACTTTTTTTTTCGAAGACATTTTACTAAAATAAGTATATATTGTTTATTTACTTTCCAAATAGCCGGAATTCTTTTAAAACAATATATACCTTTAAAATTTTACACCGTATTCTAATTTGAATTCGATCATTTACATTTTGGAAATTTATTCAAAAGATATTTTATTATTAAAGAATTGTAACAATGCTTTCTCCTAGGCATTGGCCAATTGGCTAGCGTTCTGGCATTTGGTACCATGGACGGTCTAATTAGCCCAAAGTCTAATTAGTCAATCTAGTCTAATTAGCTGAAAGTGTGCATAAAATGGCCGTAGAGCGACAAACCAAATCTACACATTGATGAGAGCGCTCCCTGTGGCGTTCAGGAGAAATAGTCAGTATGCATCGAGACTCTCACCCGAGAGGAAGTACTATGCAACCGGCAATGCAACTGAGAAACGCTTAGTTTGTAATCTCTGTTCCCGAGAGGAAATATATTTTGCACACACCTGCGTATTAGCTGGCCTACAGACTCTCACTCAGAGAAAAAGTATATTTCACGCTTCCTGCCGGTAGCTGAGTATCAGGTTTTCGGCTTAAAAGTGAAATTCTTTCACGAATCTACAATTATCTGCCTTTAAATATGTTAAATATTGTATATGTGTGATATTTGTGCTTGTGTTAATAAAGTTGTGAATTTTCAAACCTGTGCCTCAACCCAACCTCACCCAGTTGCAATCCAGCTGCACAACCGACAACACTACAATCAGGCGCAAAACGTGTTTCCGCCCGTATTTGTATACTGCAGAATTTAAATTAATTTTTACATACCAATACTAACGTTTATATAGTTTGAAATTCATTTGATTTTAGAAATACAGTGCAACTCTCGAATCTTAATGATAATTCCAAAAAAATTTAAATAATTAAAAATTTCAAAAAAATTAACATAGAAAGCTCATTAAGTTATTATTAATAAAATGAGTTATTGATTAAAATAGATTTTTAAATTTCTCAAAAATTCAAAAAAGATTAATTTTTAGCCTAAATAAATCTCTCAAAGGTTTTTTAATTCACTTGTTGTTCGTATTATATTTGTGTTCTTTTATTCCTTTTCTGTCGTAAGTAAGAATTTTTTTGAAACACGACTTGTCGTATTAAATAAAATCGTGTGTTTAGAAAACTTAATTTTTTAAGTTTATTTATTATATAATAAGAAGTCAATGATTAGATCAAGCAAACATATCATCTTACAAAATTATCAAATTAATTATTCATTTTTACTTATAAAAAGGTCATATTATTAAAAAAAATTAATCAAATAGTTAGTTTTCTATCTTAAAACGTTATAATAAGCATAGTTATATAATCAATAAATCAATATTGGTATACTAATGAAGCTATCTTATGGAAAGAAGTAAACCATCATTCGAAAAATCAACGCTGAGCTAAAATTATCGGCTGCGGAAATTCTTCATTAGTGTAAAATATCGAAACCTTCGAATCTCATTTGCCAGAAATATGAAAAGATGTTTTTGTAGCACTGCATTTCTTAATGAAGGCAAATATATTGAATTCGGTTACATAATGATTTCAACAAAATCGGAGACTTAAAAAAGAGAACTTATTTAATTCGTTAATATGGTAATGAAGTGGTTGATGATAAGGTTGGAAGTATGACTGTGCATTCCTTTCATGGAGTAGATAAACTTGAATATATTGATGGCAGCCTAGTTATAGCAGCATGAATATTGTACTTTTTTCTACAAAGATATTTGAATTTTCATGAGAATAACAACCCTAATCATACTGAGACACTGAATATTCGATTTTGGCAGCTTTACACTCATGAAGAAGGGCCTGATGACCGAGTGTCTTGCATTCTATGCCGCAGCTTTTGGATTCGAGTCCCGGCAGTGCCATGGAGGTTTGTAGTGGTTCTGAACCTACTTTACGGTTTAAATATTGCTTACGACATAAAGAATAACTGCTTCTGTATTGTTAGCTGCATTAGAACAACAACAACTATTATAAAGTCATTAAAATGTTTCCTTAGTCACTAGGCGGCCTAATGGCCAATTGGCTAGGACTCTGTCTTTGGTACCACAAGCTTCAGGTTCGAATCCTGGCGGTGGCAAAAATGGTTTGCGAGTGGTTCGGAGTCCATGTTAAACTGTAGGATCTGATCTAGTTAGCCCAAAGTGCGGAAAAAATTATCGTAGAGCGACAAACTGAACCAATTAAACTTTAGTCACTAGAATTGAACAAATTAGAATATATTTGAGCAGAATCATAATCATTTCTAAGAAGCAGTAGAAATCTGTAATGCATGAAGTTTAGAACAAAATAGATGCAGATATTGCTAAAACTTATGCCAAATCTACAATAGGATGATTAGAAGAAATTCTTATAGTTCAGCAAGTACTTAAAGTAAAGGTAAATTCAGCAAATAATAAGAAATGATTAATAAGAGTTAATAATTTATATACATGGCATGTCTATGTGAAAATTGTGTGGCATTGTATGAATAAAACATTGCCCTGAAATAAAACTATTTCTGCTGGTAAAATATTGGAACTAAATGCGTATATTAATTCAAACTCTTAAATATTTTGTAAATAATATTTGTAGTTGTTATTGGATTACAATTTTTAGCTGCAAATGAAAATGAACCACAAACAAATGACTAATAATGTGAACTTACTAATTTATAATAAAATTTGTAATTTCAAATCTGGAAAAAAAATATTAAAAATACTTTCTCGAATATTTAAAAGCTTTTTTTTTTAATATTCTTGAACCAGAAAGGTAACAAACCAACGAGAGGAGATATGTTGTGTCTGTCAAAATATATCTTGTTACTATCAAAACTTAGAAATGGGGCCTGATGGCCGAGTGACAAGCACTCTGCTCTTTGAAACAGTGTCTACAACAAAGCCGCCAGCGGAATAAAACTCCTTTTTAATGATCACCAGCAGCGAGTGTTGCCACTGAGCCACGAATCGGTCATATAAAGTTAATGGGAGTTACTCACACATGCGGCCATAATCGCCCTCGATTCGCCTTGTTTTTTAAAAACAGCTTCAATAATACAACATCATCAGCGGAGACGAATTTTTACCTTATTCTTGCTAGTTGTGAGCATTACTACTGAGATAAAATTTATTGTTACTAACTAATTTAAAATTATTATTCAATTTTAATTAAAAAAACATACTTACTTTGCTAGCTGAAGCTTTAATAGCCAAATGACATTCTTAAAATTCGATTTTTATTCCTTTGATTTAGATACTTTCAGATGTTCTGTTTTTGAAAAACAAACAAACAAGGATATTTATCCCTTTTCGCACACCGCCAGTAAAACGAAGTTCTAGGACGCAAAGAAAAATAAAAAATGACTTTTCCAATTCAAATATGAAAATCTCTTTTGATAACAACGCATGCAAAATGTTATTTCAAAGGGAGAAAAAGAAGAAATAAAAACTCAATAAAGCATGCAAAAATGAAAAACACCGGAAATACTTCTCAAACAATACTTAAAATGCAGAAAAAGGAAGGGAAAAAGATGGCGACATGATTTGAGTTTTAGCAAAAGAAACATTCTTATTGTTTATTTTCCTAGCGAGTTCAACTTGGAAACAAACGGTGTGCAAATGGCGCATTGCTAAAAATGTCCTTTCTTGTATTTTAAGACGTATAAATAGGATTTGCTGTTTGTGACGCTTTTTCTTTTAGAAAATAAATTCTAATAAACAATGCTGTTTTCAGAAATATATAAACCATTTTGCTTGAAAAAGAGAAATAAATTATTGAACGAGTTCTAATTTTTGTAAGTAAATTTTACATTTATTTGATTTTATTCCCAAATTTTAGTAATTAACTTAAAATTTAATTCATGAATAAATTTAATTTATTTTTAAAGTTTAGGGATGAATTTTTTTAACATTAACGAACTTGCTTTTTCCATTACGTGCCATGCACACCTAAGAAGGTCTTATTGCATTGAGACTTGGTTCCGTGACGTTGAAGAAGGAGGGCGGTACTTTCTGGGAAGACTTTTAGGAGGGAACTACCCCCCATTTACATATAGTATGGCATAAAACCCGTAAACCTCCCACCATGTAGTCCGACTGACGAGGCAAGACGCTGAACATCACAAACGCCATCGAGTCTCCTTGTCTTTTGAAACAGTTTCTACAACAAAGCCGCCAGCGGAATAAAACTCTGTTCTTATGCTCACCAAGTGCGAGCGTTGCCACTGAGCAACGAGTCGGGCATTAAAACTGATAATGTGAGTTACTCAAACACTGCGCCATAATCGCCATCGATTCACCTTGTTTTTGAAAGAAAGTCTTAACAGTACAACATCACTAGCGGATACGAATGTTTACCTTAATATTAATTCGAATGTGTATCTTAATATTAATAGGAATGTTTACCTTAATCTTAATATCGAATATTTATCTTAATCTTAATGTAGAATATTTATCTTATTTCTATTAAGATTAAGATAGATATTCTGAGCAACGAGCCGGGCATTTAAACTGTTAATGTGAGTTACTCAAACGCTGCGCTATAATCTACATTATTCTTAATAGGAATATTTATTTACCACAATGAGCATTACTATTGAATTAAAAGTTAGTGTTTGCTACTAATTTAAAAATTATTATTGAACTTTAATTAAAAAACACACTTTATTTGCTTCCTGAAGCTTTAATAAATCCTGGCATCCTTAAAAATCGAATACCTTTATTTCTTCGACTTAGATACTTTCTGATGATCTGTTTTCAAAAACAAACAAACAATAATATTTATCCCTTTTCGCACACCGACAAAGAATAAAACGAAGTTTTAGGGCTGAAATAAAAATAAAAATGACTTTTCCAATTCAAATATGAAAATTTCTTTTGACAACAACACATGCAAAATGTTATTTCAAAGGGAGAAAAAGAAGAAAATAAAACCCAATAACGCATACAAAAATGAAAAACACCGGAAATACTTCTCAAACAATACTTAAATGCAAAAGAAAAGAAAGAGAAAAGACGGCGGGATGATTTGAGTTTTAGCAAAAGAAACATTCTTATTGTTGTTTATTTCGTAGCGAGTTCAACTTGGAAATAAACGGTGTGCAATTGGCGCATGCTAAAAATGACATTTTTTGTATTTTAAGACGTATCAATTGAATTTACTGTTTGTGACGCTGTTTCTTTTAGAAAAGAAATTATAGTAAATAAAGTTGTTTTCAGCAGTACAGAAACCAATAAAAATGAAAATGAGAAATAAATTATTGAACGAGTTCTAATTCTTGTTAATAAATTTTTCATTTCTTTGTGTTTAATCTCAATTTTTTTTTTTTTTTGTTCTTAACTTAAAATTTAGTTTATTTAATTACCCAAGTTTGTTTCCAATAAATAATTGACAATTCTACCTTGTCTTCCATATTTATATAACATCCATTTTTGATTAACTTGTTTTTATTACTCGCTATTAGTTGCTGGGTTTTTTTTTTTTTTTTTTTGTATGGTCAGTAAATATGATTCGATTACACCCTTTCTTGTGTACAGTTAACATATTAACATCTACATCTAACATCATGTTTTGATAACAGTATTTTTTCTGTACACGAAAAAGATGTTAGCATTTAGCATCATATCTTGTATCGGTAACAGCCTTTCTTCTTTACAATTAACGTATAACAGTTTACAGTTAACATATTAACATCGTGTTTTGACAACAGCCTTTTCTGTTTACGGAAAGCATGTTAGCATCATTTCTTGTTTACAGTTAACATATCAACATCTAACATCATGTTTCGATAACAGCCATTTTTGGTTACAGGAAACATGTTAACATCTAACATTATATCTTGTTTACAATTGGCATATTAATATCTAATATCATGTTTTGATAACAACTTGTTTTGCTTATGAAAATCATATTAACATCTAACATCATATCTTTCGATAACATCATTTCTTGTTTATAGTTAACATTTAACATAATATTTTCTTTTGATAACATTCTTTCGTGTCTACAGTTAACATAATGACATCTAACATCATATCGTAATTCGATAATATCCTTTCTTGTTTGTAAATAACATGTTAACATCTAACCATGTTTTCATAACAGTATCAATAGTTCTAGATCTCTGAGTACACCACACGTAACGCCCAAACACATATATTCTATTACTATAAGTAATATATATTATTTCAAAATTGATTTTATAATACAATAACTTTTTCTTCCTAGAATAACTAAATTATTGTAAGAGCGAATCATAGAAATAATTAGTATTCAAGAATTTTAAAAATAGATTTTTTTTGCTAGAGGTCTGTAGAACAAAGACTAAAGTCTTATAAATAATCATATTGCAATATCATCAAATTGCATTACTACAATTGTATGTCTAAGTTAAAAAATATTGAATCATTTTATTACTGCACTAGCAAGTTAAGAAGTACCGAAGTATGTATAGTGCACGTGTATTTATATAATACACAAATAAATTTTTCATTCTTAATGTATTATGATAAAAAAATCAACCATGTTTCATTTGAACCTGACATTATAAAACAAACACTTGTATCTCAGTTTTAAATCAACAATTGAACAGTAAAATTAAAAAAATCAAAACTGTAAAATATTCTAAAATTAACTTTTTAAAAATACTTCAATAAATCTTTTTTTTAAATCCTGAAATCGCAATTTCATTTCTATAAACAGAAATTTACAACCGCACTCGCATACCATCACAGTGTTTTTAGAGGAAAAACAGACTCGAAGCCCAAGAAAGAAAAAAATGTTTCTCGTTTAAGAAATAGCTCGATCTATTGGAATCTGAAACCGACCGTTTTAGCCTCGAAATGGAAAAGAAGAATAACACCGTATGAGGGGAAAAAAATAGCGCTCGTATAGAATACGTCTGCCGAACGTCATTCGAACTGATCATAAGAAAAAAGAACGAATGTCCTTCTAGAGAAGAAGATGCTTCTCTGAATATTCGGAGGTTCAAAACATTAAAAAAAAAAAATTCGAAATGAAATCTTTTCCCATCTTCGGTCTCGAAATTGATTTCTGCGGGAAAAACGCGCCAGGAAACAAAATTAAATAGAAGAAGCGGGACTCGAAGAGGACACGCCATGTGCCACTGACTTGGTGGAGAAAGGTGAAAATTGTATGTAAATCCAACTCGTGCAATCACGAGCCAGGAAAGATTCGGCATCTCATTCTGTTCCATAATAGAAAAATAAAAGTCTTTCTTATGCACTGACTTTCGTTAAAGATTCGGCATCATTTCGTTCTGCAGTATGCATAGAAAAATGCAAAGTCTGTATGCATTCGTTAAAAACACGCCATGAGAAAAACAAAATTAAATAGAAGAAGCAGGATTCAAAGAGGACACGCGTTGTCTCTGTGTCGATGTGCCACTGACTTGGTGGAGGAGCGTTTGATGTGACATGTGAGATTCTCGCCTTTGTGCAGGGCGTTGTGTGCAGTTATTATCCAACTCGTGCAATCACGGGTGTCTTTGTTGGCGGCCTGGAAGTAAGGATTCGGCCTTCTATTCTGTTCTGCAGTATGCATATGAGATGGCGTTGTATGCAGTGGAGTTTGTATGTATTCGTTAAAAAACACGCCAAGATAGAAAAGCAAGAGTAAATAGAAGAAGCAGGATTCAA
>BPLQ01003122.1:0-115148 GCA_021605075.1 Caerostris darwini
TCATGCCAGCGAGCAGAGGTGCCAGCCTCATCTTCCTGATTGCACTCAGATCACACTTATTTCTTTTTTGTTAGGCAGGGAAAAGCGGCTTTTTGTTAGTACACCTGTAGCTTATGGAAAAGTTCAGCGGCAATGATGTGTGATTGAGCTTATAAAAGACAGAGTTCGATAATGACTGAGGAGAAAAATATTTTCTCTCTCTCATTGTTGCTGGCCATTTTTCTATTAGACAGTGCCAGATTGCTTCAGCATAGTTACTGACGATATTTATCCTTATAACAGAGCAGTTTTCCTCTCATAGTAAAATCAAAATTTAATGGTCAAATGGCTCAGTTCACCTAGTCTGGTCAGTACCATTGTACTCAAACAAAAATGGGAGCTTGAGTGCATGAATAAAAGTATTTTATTGACGACAGTCATTTGAACAATCTGAAGAAGGGCAGGGAAGAAGCGTGAATAATAGTAGAATCAATAAAATATGCGGGAAACAATATAAGAAACAATTTTACCAGATAGGATATTGCCAGTTGCAGGGTAGGTCACTATTCTCATAATACAAAGATGGAAAGGTAGATCATGCATGAACACCCTGAATTTACTTTAAATAAGACGTGTTTGCACTATTTAAATCTTTATTTTAATAAACATAATCTGCATCGGAATACCTTCGAAAGGAAGTTCTGCCGTCTACCAATGAAATTTGCAACTGGGATTTCTTGATACAGTTTGTGGGAAGGTGTCATTTACTCTTGGAAGTTGATTTACATCAGTAGTACCAACTTAGCAACATGATCATGCAATGCCCTGCGGTGGCAGGACAGCGATTGTAGCCGAGGGCCCTCAAACAGCATAGAGGCCGTGCATTTTCTGCCGAGATGACTTTAGAGAATCATATTAAATGATCAGTCAGCTCAGCAGCATTTTCTCAGCCGTCACAGCCGCAACGCCCAAGGAAGCTGCCAGTGAGTATGTGATTCGCCAGGCAGCTGGTCTGTAAGAACATTTTGCTTATAGAAGAGATTTTTCTTCATATAGTAAACAAAGCTTGAACATGATAAACAATTCCACTTTTGCGCTGTTTAAATCCTGCCAGCCTGGCGCCGTGGACTGAATTGCAGGAAATATATGTGGTAATCATGGTTATATGTAATAAATGCTTGGGATACATTTTACGGATACCTGTTTGTTAGTCCGTTTTCGCAATACTCAGATTTTCCATTGAATACTACAGTAAAGAATTACAGTGGTCTGAGGAGTGCCTCCCATGGCCGTAAGAAACGAGCTGGAAGCGGCCGTCACAGCCAGTGGCACAAAACACACAATCACCCAGTTACTAAAAGCATCAGCCTGGAACTCATCTCTTTTACTTCCCACACGTTGGTGCAGCCGCAGCAGCGATCGGGCTTAGTGGCTTGGCTTCCAGGGTCTGCTGATCAGACTGATGATGTATCTTCTCGATGCTCCAAGCACTTTCTTTTTTCAGATTTTCACTTAAATCTTTATAGATTTTCAGGAAGTTACTTAGTTTTTAGCTGTCTCAAGTGTAATTCTTGCCAAGTCGCATTTGGTAAAAATAAGCAAAAGGCCTCTGACGAACGTAGCCTGGACAGGCCCTCTTATATATACAGTCATGGCATGCTAAGGCTTTAATACATTCAGTCTTCTCTGCTTACCTGCCTATGAGCTATGTAGCTTGCTAGACAAAAAATCTACACAATACTATTGCATGAAATTTTTACCATTTTCGATTAACCTAAGACACAGATAACGACAAACGAAACAATAATGACCTTTTCAATAATAACTTCAGTCAGTTACGCTTGTTTTAGCCCTCGGCTACTCAACTTTCTGGGGTAAACAAAGCCGTTCTGCAAAATGACATTATAACCAGATCATTTCCAAACGACACTCTTTCTGGAAAGAGAACACCGGGGCCCTGCAAGGAACAATACCTTACCAAGATCATCAAAGGCGCTATATTGTTGTTATTGTAGCTGATATCGCTCACCTCACATTATATCAAAAATTCCGCCCGTCAAACAGTTTCAGCTTGGATGTCTACATCCAGTTGATGCGAGTTGAATGACGGACATCCCAAAAAGCCATAGCTTTTGACGTTACACAATAAGAACGCAGTTTTGTGTTAACAATACATTGCAACTGCTTCTTCGCTTAACATACGCGTACATTATAAAGCAGCCCGCAGTTAGCGTGCTTACATTACCTGGCCTCATATTTCCAACGCAATGCGTTGATGCAGACAGCCCAAGAAGGATAACGCTTTAGTACAAGAATGGCAAATGGTTTTTTGATTATAACGTTATGTTTCTGGGGATTATTGCACGTTATGTTGAGCCGAACATAATAGTTAGCGTTACAAAGTTTATCGCCATGGTGGGCTTGTAAAGCCAGAATGCTATTAACGTTATTGCTGTAATACACTTATAAAATGATCCATCTTCGGATTTATCATTTTTGAAGTTGAATCTTGCTATTTATAATTAATCTAAAATAGGCACAAGCATTTTTGGTCAATTCTGTCACATTACCTTCTTTTGTAAAACTTCCATACAGTTGAAACTTTAAAGATAGTGATGCGTTACTCAAATTTGGGAGAGAGCGGGTCCAAAATCAAAATAATTACTTAAATACCACCAAAACACACTGCTGGGAAGTTGTATTTGAACCATCGGATTTACAGCAGAGGAATGACAATAAGATAGGTAGCTTACAATAAAAGGAATGGAAAAGTAGTCCTCGTAACATCAAACACATCAATTTCTGTAGGCGAAGATATGCAAAAAGGCAGCCAAAAAAGTGTATGATATTTTTTTTGAACTGAAAGATCTCATCTCTGAATAGGAGCCAACAGATGCATCGACTTATTTCGCTTTTAGCTTTTCGCTATGCCATTAAAAGTCAATTTTTTTTTTCTTACCGAGACGTGTAGTGAAGCCAGCGCGGTGTTGATCTGGAAATCGAAAGTTTCATTTTAGTTTATGTTCGATAAGAGTAGTGATTCGGCATCTCGACGAAATACAGAAACTCAGTGAGAAGTCGTGGCTTTCACGAACGGAGCATATTACCGAAATTAATGATCACAGCTTCACAATTATGATAAACAGTGGTCAGGGTTGTCTTGTTAGAGCATTGTAATTAGCTCTTTCAAAATCCTGGAGGCTTAACAGGATGAGACTGTAACGACTTCAGGGGTATGCTGATGTAAACAAACAATTTTTATGGAGTTTTCAAATTGGCATTGACTTTGCTTCGTGTCTCGAAATGGTCATTCGTCGCCGGAATAGCTGGCGTTACTTTACTGAGTGAAACTAAGGCCGGTACTGCGCCCAATTTTGTTTTCAGCTACATTGAAAATGTGGAAACCAAAGGGAGTGGCGCAAGAGGAGCCACCGCCAATTTTGAGCAAGAACTCCGTTAGGACCAAATGTGGATGTCAACATCGTATTTCAGAGCGCAATTCAGATCAGCTGTTCCAGCTTGAGAAACAGGCTGTGGTATCAATGCTCGCAGTGCTAATCTTCCTCATACAGAGAAGCCGATCATCAACCAGCATGGTAACATTTGCCTTTAAGCAATCTGGTTGTGCAGGGCGCTCAGACAGGAGTCATGCACAAACATAGCGTCCAGGTACCTCTCACAATGCTCATCTAAAGATCCAACAATCAGAAAGGGCACTTGTTGCTTATTTCAAACCCAGCGGCACTGTTTAGGGGGATTTGATTTGTCCCAGATCCTCAACTCTTAGCTTGTGGCACTGTCCTTTCAACACAGCTGGATACCTTGCTAGAGCCAGTGTCCAAGTACATGAAATAATTCAATAAGCTGCTGATGTACTGAGTACACGTGAGTGATCATGTTTTCTGGAAGACATACCAGATGGGTGTTGGTACGTGATTCAGGCCTCATTCTTGGTCTATTTAAATTGTTTGCCCAGCAGCTCAGGTCGCCGATGGAGCCAGAACACTACTGTACTGAATACGTGTCAACTCTTTCGATCAATTAAGTTTGTATAAATCTTTCAGCTTCCACCATAGAAAGCGACGGGCCAAAATACTCCATAGTGCTGTAACATTTAGTCAATAAAGGTTCATGGTTTTAATGGGCTCACGGGCGTAGTGCCGTACTGGAGCGATCATGGAGCTCAATAAAATGGGAGAATACCAAGTGAAATTTCCGAAGGTTGGTCCGAGCCACTTCGCTCAGGGACCGGGCGCGGAGCCAGTACTGAAAGGGCTAGCAAACAATGAATCAGACACACGAGCTTACCGAACTTGGCGAAATCTGTAGTGCACACCAAGGACTCACACCTCGATGGTGCCGGAAAGAGCAATGAAAAAATATATTTGAGTCTGCCCACGAAGTTTCCTTCAAATAGGCTGGCCAAGGGTGAGAGAAAACCCGAGTTTGTACAAGGTTTTGGGTCATGCATTATTATTTTTCTTGATACGTAAGAATTGACAGCTGAGCAATACTTGTAAACAACAAACAGCAAGCCTATGTTTATCAAGCAGCCGATATCCCTCAAGATTTTTGAATGTGGCTTGGAGAAACTGATGATTTGCATGATGTTAGAATAAAACTTTTTTTAACAGATCATTTATTAAATGTCCATAAATCAGTAATTTGTATCGAACAACATACCATCGAGATCGTAGTGGCGACTTTATTGAAAATTATAATCTTAAAGCTTATTATGTTTATCACCATATAATTGACAGTTTTCCATGCTATGTAGTTGAATAATATTTAAAAGTTACTACCAGTTTAATAAACGCCGTTATATTCCAGTAATAACATTCATGATTCTTAAAGAACTGTTTTACATTTATACACTCCCGTAGCCCCCAAGACCAGGATGAGACAAAACCGCAAGCCGTTATAGATAAATGAGGTTGTGCCTTCCATGTGCTGTGCCAGTCTGGCTCACAAGGCTCTGATATATGTGGTCAAATGCCGTTGTTTAGCAGTGAAATTGTCTCCACAAAGCCAGCCAGAAATTCTTAATATCAATATGTTAAATTTTGAAAAACTTTTTATGTGCTTAAAAAATCAAGACTGAAGAAAAAAACATAACCATGACCTCTGTAATGATATATAACGCAGGTGTACTTAACCAGAACAGCTTAGCAATTTATATTTCAATAAGACAATCCCTGCTCAAAACAAAAATACACTCAGTGCTACTGATCATAATATGGATTTCACATAGTCATGCACGACAAACTTCAGGAATGGGGCCTTCAAGAATAGCTTCAACCCAACAAGAATCTTATTGTTGATCATTGATAATTTCTTTTTGCAAATTAGAAAAATAATAATACTTCACGGCGGTTTAATTGGCTTTACTAAAATAAACGCACATATAAATTTCAAATTATCAATATTGTTTATAATGTAGCATAAATATTAAAGATAAAGTGTCTTATACTTAACTCATCCCACAAAATACTACCACTTAATTTGATTCTCTACCAATAACACAAAATTTTTGCACAATCAAAGAGCGTAATATCTGAAATAAATGTTAAAAACAGTATATTTTCTTTTCTTTATCCTCCTGAAGAGATGAATGCACATCATCTGGGGTCAGTTTCCCAACTGCCCTGGTTCGCCCGGGAAAGCCAGGCTTCAACCACCCGAGATCAGGACCTTCCATTGAGACTCAAAAATGGTGAAGAGAAAATGGATCTTTCAAAGGATTCTCATGGAACAGGCCCGAGTTGGAAAAAATACTTCTGGAAAAGAACAGAAAGGAGCAGGCTGAATAAAAGTGAATCCTCATTTACAAGAGTTGATGTTAGAATGAAAGTCAGCAAACTGAGCCACAAGTAATGGTAAAAGTTTGGTATTTCAACCTTTCTTGAGAATTGTATGGAAGGGATGCCAAATTTGTTTTTGTTGAAAGATGCCATTTAGCAAGCAAAGTGGAAGGCTGATGTGGTTCAGTGGCTACCGCTGGAGAATAAAGACTAAGTAAAATATAGTGTCATGACAGAAAAGATGGGCACGACTCTGTACAGGCTTCCGGTAGCAGGGCGGCCGAAGTACAGTCAGCGAAGTTTTGTAAAAATTTAGTTAGTTTAAAAGTTTAGTCCTAGTTGCCTTGTCATCTACCAAAGGGGCCATCACCTCTGAGACAGCCGCCAAACTACTAGATATGTGTTTTTCGACAAATATGTTGTTTGGTTGTGGAAATACTCCACATGTAAATAATCATAACAACCTTCTGCTCATAACAACACATTCTTTCAGGAGGAAAACACTTTCGTGAAGTGTTGCTTGTTTATTTATGCCGAAAGTGTAATACCTCTTTTCTTTAAGACGATTAAAGTGGGCTCCCAGGACAAAACGAACCAACCGGAAGCACATCATTCTGCCATATACTCACTTCCCATATGTTTCCAACTAGAATAGCAACTAATTTCTCGACGCCATGTTTTTGCAGAACATCATGAAGACGACTCTTCACTTAATAGAAAACTTGAATTTGTTGTTTTTGACGATTGAAAAATTTAAACATTGATGTAAACTGAATAAGCGAAAAAAACGGTGCTATTTCCACTTTTCCTCCGAGACATCTATACAAGATGGTTGTCAAGCTACAGGACCTCTACTTCCTCCCTGTAATAAAAGTATAACGTTCCATACCACGTGAGTATATTTAAGATTATTTTTTTAATTTCTGTAAATTAATAAATTGGTGCTAATTAATTAAGATGATGGGATTTTTTGTAAATTATTTCTCTTAGGGAAGTTGCAAATGGCATATCGTTTAACAAAATTTTTATGTGATTGAATAATTGATAGCTGAATCATCATGTGAATGTCAATCAACTTTCGCAAATAACGAAAAGATTCAACTATTTCATGAGTTGATTCCTCCAATAGCTAAGCAGATTCAGTAATAATGTCAGGCTATCAAGCTGAAGTTCGATATAGAAAAATTGACGTCTAAAATATATTGGTAATCATTCTCACTTAGCAGGACTCATTTCACAAGCTTGTTGAATATTTTTGTGGAGGTTGGTTGATATCTTACAACATCTGGTTACCTCTTAAGTCATTTTGACACTTCTCCTTCCTCTTATTGGAGTTATTATGATAGAAAATTCTGCAATATTCTGTAATAAATTTTCTTCTGGTACATTTTGAGACTAAAAAAAAACAGTTAGTTGCTCAGATTTGATGCACTCTATTAGAAGAGCTGTTGTTTATTTCATAACAAAAGAAACCAAAAATGGAAATTTAAGATCAAACCTTAGTAGCACAACCAGACAAGAGCGCACAGAGTAAATATAATAACTTTCCTTATTAAATCATCCTAAATCTGAAATCGATCAATGAATTCACACCAAAATTTTTATATAAACTATACAATAACATATATATAGCTATACCAAAAAAGGGTTACTTCAAAAATTGCCGTTAGGATGCACTGTTCGGCACAAAACGGCAATTCAACATAGGAAATGACCAACACAGAATGAAAATAACTATTTCAATATTTATTGGCTAGTAATTAATGCATTGTGTTTTGCAGCATTTTTTTTACGGTGCTATACGAATCGCCTGTCTTTCGAGATGCACTACTGCTGCAAATTCCTTACTAATTATAAATTTCCGACCTCCACATAACCGTGATTGTGTGACAGCAGCTGTCTTGACACCCTCAACAGCATGTGATTCGGTTTGTCGCTCTATAGTCATTTTGTGCAAACTGTAGGCTAATTAGACCGGGAGGACATACAGTTTAACTTGGTTTCAGAACCCCTATCAAACATCCAGGCCATCGCAAGGATTCGAACCTGAAGCCTTTGGTATCAAAGGCCAAAGCTTTAGCCAATTGGCCATGAGGCCGCCCATAGCCTGCGGAGTAATGATTTTAAGTCGTCTTCCAGGTTGAACTCCAAATTTTGTCTTTTCTAATAGCGTCATCATGGCCCATATATATTTTGCAAACATTGGTTCATGGCGTAGTTTCTTTATTCTCAACAGTACACGAACAGCACGAATTCACGAACTTATCAGCAGCATTCCAGTTACTTTTGTAACTTGCTAAATAACATCTTTCAACTAAAGAAACAAAATCATTATTGCTACAATTAGAAAAAAGTTGAAATGCAAACTTACTAATGCTTAGTAATACTTGTCTTCTAGTTTTATACCGAGAACTGTTTGGCATCACACTTTTGCCAGATTTTCTCATTCCTGCTTATCAATGCTGTACTTAAATGTTGAAATTCACTTTTTTTATTCCATGTTTCTGCTTCCAGAATTGAATTTCCCTTATTGTGCTGAGCATCACCCCTTAGAAGACATTTTTTAACTAATTTTTGTTTCTGGAGAATCCTTTAGAGGATCTGGTGTATATACCAGTTTTGGGTCTATCTAATGGGAAAGGATATGATACTCTAAACAGTGAAAGTTTAAATACAACCAGCCTACAGGCAGTGTGGTCAACCAAAGGACAATTAGACAGTAGAATTAGATGAAAGTATGTATCTATTGGAAGAGATTAAGAAAAAAAAGAAATATATTTTTTATTTTGGCATTTATATTTGTAGAATCAATTTATTTCAGATATAAATAAACACACTCTCTTTTTGATTCAATACAAGATTTCAATATTTTTAAATAGTTTTTTTAGATAGAGGGTATTTTAATATTATAATTGAAATTTAAAATTAATTTTTAATTTTTTAGTATTTTTTTAATAGACTTATACAATGAGAGTTAGAAATTTTATAAGACTAATACTATTAAATACTCAGTTTTTTTTTTATCTTTGTAATTTATTATACTGTACATAAAATATGCTATGTATAAAATAATTGAGAAAGTAATTTTTTTATATAATGTTGATTAAAATGTTTTTGAAGCACAAAATTCTTGAATTAATGACAAAAATAAGGAGCATAACAATATTTATTAAATGTTCAAGCATAAAAAAAGATCAATAGAAAATGTATTGTTGCTTATTTCACGAATTTAACAGAAATTAATATCTGTGAATCAACAAAGCTTTTAATATCCATCTATAAGATTTATTATACTTATTTAGCAAATTGAAGACGGTTAAGCTATTTACTGAAATATTTTTAAGCATTTCCTAATTTTTCAAACCATAATTTATCAATGCATATTTCCTGCAAAATAAAAATTAGGAAAATATTTTGACAGTTTTTTGGAATTTCGTTATGATGTGCCATTCTTTAAATAATTTATAAGTAATTATAATAACATTTTGTTTTTTAAAGAAACAAAGTCCTCTTGATGCATCTGTGAACTCTATTTGCTTCGCTGTTCTTCAAAAGCTGTTTGAATTCTTTCAACTGCCAGTTGCAGAACCGTAGAATTTGTCACCCTTGATTAATGCGCTCCTCCGCCACGAGATGTAGTTCATAATTTTTTTTTTTCCAGTCTCTTTGATATCTTTTTGACTCATAAATTTGAGTTTGTTTTCCTTTTACTGAATATGAACGTTTTTTCTTATTTCTTTTATTTCTCCAGCGTTTTGTTATATGTTAAGAATATAACAACTGTGGAATAATTTTTCACTGCCTAAATGGAAAAAAATGCATACATTTAACAGCATTTTGTTATATATCAAGAATATAATAATTGCGGAATACTTTTTAACGCATACATGGAAAACAATGCATATATATAACAGCGTTTTGTTATAAATATATCCACAAGTTAATAACTTTGGAATAATTTTGCAGTGTATAAATGGAAAACAATTCGCACATCTAACAGCGTTTTGTTATAAATATAAGAGTAATTAAATAACCGTGGAATGATTTTTCATTGTACAGATGGAATACAATGCCTATATCTAACAGCGTTTTGTTATAAATATAACAAGAATTTAATAGCTTTTAAATAGTTATTCAATACATAAATGGAAAACAATGTGAACACTGTATTTTTATTGCTTGATAAATATTGAAAACACAATATACGTATAAACTCTTTTAAAAATGTAATAATTTAATTATTTTTATAATTTTTTTTTTCAATAGAAATATTATATTGTCACCACTACGATATAATTATAGTATATTTGATGACATTCGAATTCTAAATTTTTCATTTATAAAGATTATTTAATAAATAAATCATATTTAAAAAAGGATTGTTTTATTTATTCTAAATATTGCAAATTGCTCTAGGTATTTTATGTGGTTTACTTAACAGTAAAAAATGTGGGGATAATATTTTCAGCTGCTTGATAAATTTATAAAACATATGTTATGTTTACAAAATATTTACTTCAATATCCAATTCTGCATGTATGTATAAAAATAAATGAGAATATGTGTATATTAGAAAATAACTTAAAACCGTAACACACAGAAGCTCGGGTTTTTTTTCTCTTAATTTCCTCACCAAAAATTCGTAGCCATAGTTACGAAAAAACTTTCATTAATTCTTAATTGAATAAATATTTTTTCATTGCTGCCACATTTTCAAACCATCAGATAATGAAGTCCTTGAATTTTTCTAAGATTTATAGAAAAATTCAATGGCTTCATTAATTAATCTATTGTAAAAAAATTAAAGTTCGATGTTTATAGACTTAATTTTCAATTACTCTTCCATACAGTTTTATTCTAAAAAATAAATAGTAACTGATTATAGTTGAAAAAAATTATTGGAAATTCTCGGAAAGGAATGATTTCTTTATTCGCCTAATTTATATTATTTGTGGAAAGCTATGTTAAATCTTTAATCTTAAATCCTTCCAGACACCAAAACTAAAAATCTTTTACTTTCTGTAACCAAACAACGCCATTCATACTTGTAAGTAATTTATTAAAAAACCATAACCACAATCCATTATTTAGAATATCATTATAGCTATGGAATATTTTATTACATCGTCACTCTATGGTGAGAGCCTTTAGAGATTCTATACAAAACTTAATTGATCAGAAAGGAGTGTATATAAAATTGTATGGTATTCAAGATGGTATTATTATAATCGACCCTGAACAACAAGATTTCTGAAAATGTAATTTTTTTTAAACTGAATTTAAAGAATAGATTTTAAAAATTGGTACAAAAGAAATTCTTGAATCCTTGGGAATTATTGGATCAATACCAAAATAACGCTACACTTTTTATCTGAGGTATCTCCAGAAAAATTATGATCACTCGTAAGGATTGTACTCGAATCAAAATTATCAACAGCTTATTCAATTTCTTCATGAAGAAGATTATAACGATTTTAAAACAACTCCCAAAGCTCTAAGACCCATCAAAGCTGTGTTAAAAGGATTTCGAAATTCTGTCTCAGCCATGGACACCCAAACGTTAAAGTTCAAGTCTAGGAATAAATCAATCATCCCAGTCTGGCAAATCACCTTGCCTCGTTCCAAAGAAAATGCAAAAATCTTTCAACTTAACAAACTTATCTCCACTCTACAGTGAGGTAGAGATCTTACCGTTAGAGTGGAGCGATTTGGCAGGAAACCTGGATATACTCAGTGTTTCAATTGTAATAAATTTCATCACAGAATTACCAACTGTGGTTCCCAACCAAGATGCTTAAAATGTGGAGGACCGCATTTTATTAAAGAATGTTCCATCACTGGATTAATAGAAACCTTAAATGTGTCAACTGTGGAAAACATGGTCAGCCCGCCTCATGGAGAGGTTGTTCTATGTTTCAAAAGCTGCTGAGGATGGCCTCCAATGAATTTCATAGTGTTCCTAGCAGAACCTTCATTTCTAAACCGGTTGACAGTAAAACTGTTTTTGCTTCCATTCATAAAAACTAAATTCCATCTCCTATTGTTTCAACTACTATTCAAATTTCCCCCAGGTACCTTCTACAACTCAATTACTTTTAATGGAGATATTTCTTTTCTAAATAAAATAATATTTGTCCTGAAAAATTTGCTAGCATATTTTATCCTCTAGGAGAAATTAAGTCTGACTATAACATGTTATTACCTTATAATAATCCGGTCAAAAAGTTGCAGATCTTCTCTGCTTTATTTGAACAAATTCAAACTTAACATAAAATTGAAATATTCAAGGATTGAAGCTCCTCTCTCTATAAATCTCCCTTTGTCCCTCTGTAGACTGGCTTTATGGTTTTTGCCTCTATAGTTGAATTTCCATATTTTTCTCTTTTTGATCTTTATTTTTCCATGCTTTTTATGTTACAAGGACAGAAGTGCATGACAGCTAACTCTGCCAACATACTTGCTAAAACGCCAAACTAGTCGTAAAGATTGTTTCCGATTTCATATAATATTTCAATATAAAATAATAGTATTTCATAGTAAAATAATAACATTATTCAAATTCAGCGTAGTGTGCATTTCAGGAGACCAAACAGAGAAACTCACGATTAGGAAACCATCAATGCCAATTTCATTTCCATAAAATTGGCATTTTAAAACACATCAGCTACTTTACAAGTCATTTAACGTCTAAAATATATGTTAAATATATATATATGTGCGTGACTGAAATACAATTCAATAATTCTAGTAAAAATTCACAACGCAAGCCAAGAACTATTACTGTTACTGTTTATCATAATTTGTGTAAACACCATGATCATTAATTTCAATTATGTATCTCCGATCCTGTAAATAACCCAGTAAGCTACAATCATGGACCTCTCCTTTGGAGTTTCTGTATTTCCATTTAATCGAAGATCAATACCGAAATCACACTGCATACCCTCTTATCCGAGGCACCTCCAGAAAAATTATGATGACTCGTGAGGGTTTACTTTCGATTTCCGATAACTTTCTTTCAACTTACTGCGATCTCGACTTTAAAAAAAAAAAAAATTGAGCTTATTTTTGTTGGCATAAGCGAAAACAAAAATAGAAATAAAATTCGAACAAAATACAAATATAAATAGAGATGGAATCATTTCGATTAGAAAATTATGTACTTTGCATCTTATTTTTCACACTATCATTCCATGTAAAATTGAAACGATGAAGCATGATGTTCACACGAAAGTTCTTTTTCAATTCCTTCTATTACATCACACTCTCCCTATATATATATCTTGTTCAAATTTTTAATCGTTCATAAAATACTTTTTATTCATCCATTAAAGTTCAAATACATTTTTTTTAACTTGTAGTGGATGACACTGGATGTGAATACAGTTTTTTCAAATATTAATTCAGTAATTAAATTTAATTAATTAATTTTAGATTTTTTAGATTTAAGTTGCATGTATTTAAGAATAGATGGCGACATGTATGTTTAAAGTTTCAACTTTATTTGTAAAGGACTTTTATAAAGGAATGCAATATAGTGACCAAAAATAGGAATTGACTAAAAATATTTTTTTATATTACTTGTTTTAAGGTTAATTATAAATGATAAGATGAATTCAACTTCTAACTAAAAATGATAAATCAGTGGATCATTTTTATCATTTTCGTATCTTATAATTACAACAATAACGTTAAGAGCAAGAAGAGTATTAATAATATCATTCTGAGCAAACTGATTTCATAACATTAAACTTTGTAGCATAATAATGTTCAGCTCAACATAACGTTAAGCCTAATAATATAATAATCCTAAATATAAAACAACGTTGCGTGTCATAATATAATAACGTTAAGCGCAATATAACATTACACACAAAAGGCAAGAACGGCTTATCCGTTATTCAAAGCCTATCCATCAGCTTCAAAGATGTCTGCATCCAAAGAACACACGATATAACGTTAGAAGATATAATGTTAGGCGTAATAACATAACTTTTATAGCAAGATAGCTTTATAATATTACGCGTAGTAAAATAATGTTAAGCGAAAAATAACGTTACGAGTAATAATATAATATTGTTAAGCACAAAATAGCGTTATGTGTAATAGTATAATAACGTTAAGCGCAATATGGCGTTACGCACAAAAGACAAGAACTGCTTATCCGTCATTCAAGGCTTTTCCATCAACTTCAAAGATGTACGTATCCAAATAAGCTTGTTTTGATTGTAGAGCGAGACAGGAAAAGGAATTTTACATTATGAGCTATTAGGTGGCAATCAAACAATAACATTTGAATTTTACTAATAGTAACTAAGTATAAACGCCTTTGTTGATAAGCAGGAGAAAAGTAATGATCCTCAAAGGTGACAATTCCAAACACTACACTGCAAGAACGATTGAGTGTCTCTTAGAAGAATTCGATTGGAAAATAACTCTCAACGCACCCTATTTTGTCGGCCTTGCACCAGCAAATAACCATCTATTTAGAAGGTTACATAATCATTTTGCAGAACTTGACTGACTGCAAGAGAAGAAGTTGAAATGAAAGTAGGTTCTTCTTTTTTCAAGGCTAAAACAAATGATATTATGAAAAAAAGCATCGTAAACTGACAAGAAATTGTTATTGAAAAGGATGGTGACTAGGTTGATGATGAAATAAATTTATCTGTGGCTAAGTCTCCAGGTTTACTTCAATCGGAAAAATGGATAAAAGTTTCGCTATAACTTTACACTTATTAATACTGCATATTTTTTTTTAATAATTATTATTATTATTGTGATTTTTGTCACAAGCAAAAAACTATATAGCTCATAAACGAATTGAAAAAAACTGAAAAAGAACTGAATAGTAATTAAACTAAACTAAACATAGCATGCCATATTTAATATATAAAACTGAAATTTTGTCAGAACTTTACATTCATTCAGAATACACTATATTTTTTACCAAATGCGCGACTAATTATCTTAAAAATTCTACTTAGTTAAACAAAAATAGTAACTAAGTATAAGGGCATTTGAATACAAAAAAAAAAAGTGCTTGGAGTAAAAATATATCTGGTAAGAGTAAGAATCCACCATGTCTTCCCGAAACAAAATAGTACAGCCAACGGGGGAAAAATTCAAGATTGATAGATCCTGCTTTCATTGATGGGCTGACCTTTACGTTAGACTTCGGAAAACTTTTTTGTTAACTTTTTAGAAATTTTTTTTTTTCGCCCGTTAAACTTTGTAACCTTATAACCGATAATGGGAGAGGTAAAAAGAAAAAAAGAAGTGTGAAAGGTTCCAGATAGGACGGTCGCTTTAAGGGACTAACTTTTAAGATGATTTTGTAAATATTTGTTATATAATTGTGTTTTGTGTGTTAAGCGTTGCAATTGTGTAGTTCTATTTTTGCAATTTTAATAAATATGACAGCTAAACATCGCGTTTTTATTTTGAGAAATAATTTAGTCTGTATCCATGAACCTCACATAATCAAGACCACACGCATATCCAATTCTAACTTTTACTGTAAGTATTCAATGGAAAAATCTGAATTATATGAGGAGCACTGAAAAACAGTTCTTTCATAAAAAATGATTTATGCGTAAAATGTATCAAAAATAAACACGATTTAGTTACTACATATAATATATTATAAGTTACCATATATAGTAGTTACCATATACAATTCAGTCCACTGGCATTGTTTGGTAAGTTACAAAATTTTAAAGTGGGTGATTTTTATCATGTTCAAAACTGTTTACCTATATGAGAAAAATCTCTCTAAAAATAAAGCATGGTCCGATTTGTGACTCAGTGATAATGGGCTCAGATAGCACGAAAACATGTTTGAATCCTTTTGCAAACCAGCTGTGCTCACCCGCTGCAAACACGGCTTTCAGAAATAGAGATGACTCGATGACGATTGCGACAATGTGTACAAAGAGAATCTCTCGTTTATAGCCAAGGCTTCTTGATTGAAGACTGACTTTTTCTGCCATACGACATGTAAATATGAGACTGCTACCCTCAATAGTCCTCCCTGAAGGCAGTTCCCTGCCATCATCATCTATTAGAGAATTGCCCATGGCATATGTAAGTAGAACACGAGGCCCATCGATGTTCAGACGAAGATAAAAAGAAATACAATCGGCAAGTGTGTAAGAGGGCTCACTTAACCCTGAAAGTCCTACTAGAAGATAATACCGCCTTATAGGTTGCATGATCATGATATACCTAAGTTGAACACTATGCCCACTGGCAGTAACAAAAATAAAACAGAATGCTCTAAAAACAGAGTAAATATTGTACACTTAATTGCGAAACTTTTGATCCACAAATGTAAACAGTATCAAAGAAATACACAGTTTTATAAATTTCATTAATTACCGTGACAATGTTAAATTTTATTTCAGAAGACATTGTCGCAGATTGTGTTTATTTATTAATAAATAAAAAGATTTAAATAATTCTAAACGTATCTATTTAAAAAAAATAAATTCAGGATGTTTACCAGGCAGGTTCATCATGTTGCCGCAGATCGGATTCATTGTACTCGCTGATCGCAATTTTGAAATTCCTAATTTAGATTTCCATCGTAATATTATGAGAATAAATATTCTATAACAAGCTAATATGAGTATAATCTCCCTTGCCATTTATTACTCTTCTGAGAGTTTAAAAAGAATTGTTTCTTATATTATTTGTATATTTTATTCAATTCCTACTATTATTTCACACTCTCCCTATATATATCAAATTGTTCAAATATTCAATCGTCAATAAAATACTTTTTATTCATACACTCAAGTTCAAATACATTTTTGTTTGAACTTGCAATGGATGACACTGGATGTGAATACAGTTTTTTCAAATATTAATTCATTCATTAAATTTAATTAATTAATTTTAGTTTTATATGGGAGAAAAACATTTCTCACATAACATATTTAGTGGGATATAAATTTAGGAATAAATATCGTCAGTGGCGAAGCGCGTAGATGGCTGGAAAAAAATTTCTTTTTCAGATTCTTTTTTCAATCTGGCTTTTAGTCTGAGTCAAGAAGGGAACAAAATAGAAAATGAAACATGTGAATGAATTAGTGAGAGAGAGAGAGAACATTTTTTCTAACATAAAAAAATGAATTAAAATTATTTATAAAGGACTTTCTGCAATAGAGTGGGAAAAAAAGTAAGAACTGACTTAATTTTTTTTTTTATATTACTTGTTTTCCTTAGCTTTATATTTTCTATGGGCTTTATATTTCTTTGTACATTACATTTAACTGTGTCAAAAAAACATTATATTAAAAAAAAACATAAATTTATGTAAATGCGGATGCACAGTGATTTAGATACGATCAGAGTGAAGCAAATTTGTTACTTTTCCTGTATCTCTATTTAGAGCTGAAATTTTAAGTAGCTGTCTCATCGATTTTGCAGTTCCTTGAAAGACTGCATAGGAAAAAATTCTTCTTAAGACTTATAGAAGACTAGACGGTAAAAACAAACATTCTCTAAAAAAAATTAGATGGAAAGGATAAAAAGAATCTTATAAAGGATTAGACGGAAAAAAACATTTTACTAGTCATATAAAAAACCAGATAAAAAACGTCTTCAGCGTCAAATACAAATAATGGACTGGTATTTTATGCAGTGTTGCATTTTAACAATTATTGGCATAACTAAAAAAATCACCAATGATTTAAAATTGAAAAAATTAGTTATAATAATTAAATAAATTGGTTAAAATAAAAAATATATATCTTACTTAAATAAATAGTTAAAAATTTAAAATTAAAAAAATTGACAAAAACATTGAAAGTTGCTGGTTTTTTGCATTCAAATATTATTCTAAGGCTATCAATAAATTTACTTAAATAAATTTATTAAAGATTATTAATAATTATTCGTGATTATAATTATTATGAATCTTCGTATTATAATTCTTCTTATTATTATTATTATATTATATTTTTTATAGCTGATCAGGGAAATTTCTTCCTTTTTTATCATTTTCTTCCATTTGAAAAAAAAAAAACTAGAATTTTTTTTTACCTATAAATAATGTTTCATCACAAAATTAATTTGTGAAGTAATCTCTCTTTTTTAAATTACTTCATTTATTAAAAAAATAATAACTATAATTTGAATGTTTTTAATTAAAACTGTACAATTTAAATAAATTAATTAATATAAGAAATATATTACTTAAATAAATAGTTAAATATTTTAAATAAAATGAAAATATTGACTAAAACATTGAACATTACTGCTTTTTACCTTCAAAAGTATTCTAAGGGATCAATGAATATACTTAAATAAAATAATGATTATTCTTGATAATAGAACAGGAAATTTTTCTTTTTTTTTTTTAACGTTTTTCTTTCATTTAGAAAAAAAAAACTAGAAATGTTTTTTTACGTGTAAATAATGTTTCATCTCAATATTAATTTGTGATCTAATTTCAGTTTTTAATTTAGTTCTTTTACTAAAAAATAACAACCAGTATTTGAATGTTCTTAATTAAAACTGCAACAACCACCGTCTTAAAGAATTATTTCTTTAATCAGACTGAAAACTGAATGCAAACTTTATTTAAACGTTCATTGGTTTGTAAGGGTTTAAATAACCAATGAAATATATCAATGAAAAAGATGCTATAAAATTTAAATAAATTAATTAATATAAGAAATATATTACTCAAACAAATAATTAAACACTTTAAATAAAATGAAAATATTGTCTAAAACGAAAATTGCTGTTTTTTACATTCAAATATTATTCTAAAGGTATCAATGAATGTACTTAAATAAAACAATGATTATTCTTAATAGTTGATCAGGGAAATTTCTCCTTTTTTTAACATTTCCTTCCACTTGAAAAAAACTAGAACCAAACTAGAAACTAGAAATTAATTTGAGAAAAAAATGTTTTTTTACCTGTACATAATGTTTCATTTCAATATTAATTTGTGAAGTAATTTCAGTTTTTAAATTATTTCATTTATTAAAAAAACCCAGCATTTGAATGTTTTTAATTAAAACTGGAACAATCCACTGTCTTAAAGTATTATTTCTTTTAATATTAGCCTCAGACTGAAAATTGAATTCAACTAAGTCCAAAGTTTATTTAAACGTTTATATGGACTCAGGTGTTTTGAAATTCTCTTTAAAACTTTCAATCCTTTTCTCATTAGACCAGAAATCTCCAAGTTTTCTGATTCTTTTGTAGAAAGACAGTTTTACCAAGAAATCTTTAAAAAAAAATAATAAATCTTCTCTAAATCTATCTCATTAAGTTACTGCAAATTAAGATGCCATATTTTTTTTTAATTCTTTTAATTAAAAATGAGATTTTTTTATATTTAATGATGGAAATTAACTTTTATTTCAGTAACAGATTGTTGCGATAATATTTCTGCTAAGATAAATTCAACAAAATAATTAAATCTTCCACGTAATTTTTTTTTTTTTAAAGTTTCGCATGCTATAGATTTTTTTTAAACGATTGATGATAAATATTATGCTTTAATAAATCCTCGTCTTTTTTTTTGTATAAGCGTTATTATTTTTATTACATTTGCTTCGTTAATTAGTTAATGGTTTTAAAAATGTTTCTGAAATTAATTTAAATGTTATTTTAGGCTTTTAATTTTAATTTTTTCGTTAAACGAAAAAAGAGAGGAAGACATTACTTTAATCTTCTGATATTTATTATATTAAATCAATGTATTTGAATGTAACACAATATTCTTTTGTTATACTCCACATTGCAATACTTTAAGAGTTTATTCAGAAAGAATGTAACAATATTTAATGCTTTTTTAATGCTAACATAAGAGAAAATTAATTTACAGGAGGTCAAAGTAATTAGTTGTTTGTTGTTTTGTTAATTAAGACTATATATCTACATTCGAACTCCACTTTATAATTCTGAATTGACAATAAAAATATATCATTCTAGATCCTTAAGTAATATCATCTATACAATGCATTTGAATTTTTTACTTGTCTCTCGACATTTTCTAGCATATGTTGTTGCCTATTTAAAATTCAAACTCTTAGATTATTGTAAAAATTAAATTTTCTCCAATATAGATATATGAATAAGGAAATAAAAAAACTTTTGCTATATAGCAAATGAAAAAAAAAAAAAAAAATGTAATGATAAAATTTTAATCTCCATAAAAATGTATCTAATTAAAAAAATTAAGAATTGTTGGTTTTTTTTGACATTACATTTTGTTAAATAACTATAATAATGTGCATATTTGTAATAAAATCTCAAATTGATTTTAAAATAAGGGTACATAATCTTTAAATTTAAAAAATATTGACAAATTTAAAGAAATGTTTCCATTTACTCTGTGTATATGATAAGAACCAATAAATAAGTTATGAAATTGAATTCTTATATATATATATATATATATATATACCATCTGTAGACAAAATTTACTAATAGTTATATTGTTTTGTTAATTCAAAATTATTTCAACAGCAGTGGCGTATTGACAGCTATTTCCATTATTTCATAATTATAATTTTTAAATATTTTTAAATTTATTTTTGCAAAAATATTAATTTACTTTAAAATTCGCTTGTAGATTAAAAATGAATAAATTAACAATTTTATTATTTTCAAGTGTAAATATAATTTCGTAAATTAAAATAAAACTCATATTATCATTAAGAAAAAGTTACAAAATTAGTTTAAAATATGTAAAAATGGAATGTACAGTAAGTATGAGAAGTATATATGTATAAATTGAATTGTACCAATTCTCTCAAAGACAAAATTATGTTCATTTATGATAATGCAAATGCTTTAAATGTATATAAAAAATAGGACAAAAAAAATTTTCAATAAGTAATTAACTATTCAATAATTATTTTAAGTGAAAAAAAATTTTTAACTTATTTTCTATATATATTCGCTTATCATGTTCGGCATCACAATAAGAGAAAATAACCGCCGGTGAGAAAAATTTTCGCGGATCTTATTTCATACAAGTGCTGCCCTCTCTTAGCAAAAGAAATAATTTTGAGATATAATTTAACTTAGCTTGAACTTTAATTACTCGTTTTTGTCAATAAAATATCAGCAAAAAATCGTATAACACTTTTAGGATAACATATATATTCAATTTATACATTTAACAAACGGGTTTCTAGTTATTAATAACAGTATTTAAATGAAAAATTTGAAAATTAATTTATTAATCAATCAAAAGTAGTTTAAAATATAAATAAAAATAAGTTAGCATGTCTCATACTAAACGTAGTCTCTATCTAACTATAAATCTACACAAATATTGCACTTTAGTGCATTTATTTAAGAAAAATAAAGGCTTTTATAATCTGAAATTTTAAGTAGAATAGAAAAGTAATTAAAATAGAATTTTAAATTGAATAGAAAATAATTGGAGTAGGATTTTAAACAGAATAGAAAAGTAATTTAAATAGAATTTTAAATTGAATAGAAAATAATTTAAGACAGAATTTTAAGCAGAATAGAAAAATATTTTAAACAGAATTTTAAATTGACTTGAAATAATTGAAGTAGAATTCTAAACAGAATGAGAATGTAGTTAAAATAGAATTTTAAATTGAATAAAAAACAATTTAAGTAGAATTTAAAACAGAATAGAAAAATAATTTAAATAGAACTTAAAATTGAATAAAAAACAATTTAAGTAGAATTTTAAATAGAATAGAAAAATAATTCAACTAGAATTTTAAAATTGAATCGAAAACAATTTAAATAGAATTTTAAAATTGAATCGAAAATAATTTAAATAGAATTTTATATTGAATAGAAAATAATTTATGTAACATTTTAAGCAGAATTGAAAAATAATTTAAGTAGCATTTTAAATAAAATAGAAAAAAATTCACAAATAATCGTAGTAATTAGTACATTAATAATTTTGAAAGACATTTCTTTTTAAAAGTATCTGTCATTATATAACTATATTTCTCCTATTTCTATACTTTTCTTCAAGAGTTTTTGCATCACGATTTTAATTCTCCTAAAGATAGTCATTTAAATATCAATCTAAAAATAGGCAGTTTTGATTGAAATGCATAAAATATTATATTTCTTCTCGTTTATTATGATTTATTTGCAATATTTCTTCTTTACATGCATTAACTAAAAGCTTCCTTTTTGCAAAACAACTAATAGCTTTCAGTTGATGTATGGAAAGGAGGAAAAAGTATAAACCTTCCTTGTTATTTCAATGGTTTTTGTTACGAAACTAGTGATATATAAAAAAAACTTTAATGGGAGTTAATGAACTGTTATTTACACCTTTATATTGATTCGAATATAATGGTTTATTAATGGAAATATTAATAAGGGGAGATGAATATAAATAATAAGAGATAATGGAAGCTTAAAAAATGGATTTGTAGCATAATTAACAAAAAAAAATTAAAATTTGTAAAATTTACAATTTTATTCAGTAATTATGTTAGTATATGTGAGATGATCAATAAAAGTAACAATATCAAAATACATAGCAATTCCTAAAGCTCTAGAAGAATCATTTATACTTTCAAGGTTTTGAAATTAATACATTGTATCAGAACACCTGTTTACAGATTAGCATGCAATATAAAAAAAAAAAAAAAAAAAAAAAACTCGAAAACTATCTAGAAATTTAGTAATCAAAATCATTCAACTATTAAATGGCAAAATCATAATTTTTCAGTTCGGATTGTCAATTAATCACATTATTTACATGGGTCCCTTATATGTTATACGTATGAGTACTTTCAATCTATCTTGTTTTTGATATTTAATAAAGTTTTGTACAATTTATTTGCTTTGAAATTTTATTTTAGTTTTCAAAAATAATATTCCGAGTACTGCATTCTATTTCATATATTCAGGAGTTAGCAGTTTTTGCATTGTTTTTTTTTTCCTTCACACTTGCTATAAAACTTGTGTGTGTTCGCATGGGTGTATCTAGGTGTACATATGTATTATGTACACATGTGTGTGTGTGTGTATTGTATTTTAAATAAAACTAAATTTAAACCAGTTAAAACTAATTTCCAGTTCAAATTGCTTTATCAAATGTTTTTGCTCCTGTGAAACTTTATATTAAAAAACCATTTTAATAGTGATAATATTTCTCAAAATCAATTTTAATGATAAATTTAGCACTATTCTCCATTGATAAAGCGAAAAATATCTAATACGCCATAAGACACTTGCTAATTTTCAAATCTCTAAAAATGTCTCGTGAGAAATACATATTCTGTGTTAAAATGAAATATTTGCGTATAATAGATCATGATGAACTGCAACTGAATTCAATGTCAATATCTTGATATAAATGGTATTCTTCAATTTATAATTCACTCGTTATTACAGATAAGCGCGATGCTGTTGAAAACTCTGAAGACAAAATACAAAGCAAATATGACATTTGGAAAATCCAAGCTAGTCGTCGAGAAAGATATTTCCTTTTTAAAATATCGCACCTCTAAAGGAGTTACTGTATGCGAACTGGAGCTGTTCATTATAAGGGGAAGGCATCTTTCAATTATTGCAATGATATAGATCGTCAAAAGAGGTTCGAATAGCCCATGTGAAGAAATAATAATTGCTTTCTTCTGAAAATAAGCCGGTTTGCATATAGTAATTTGAAATCTGTACGTATTTTTGCTGATTCATCAACAAATCATAGAAATTAGATCTGAGTTTATGAAATTTCATTTTGCTAGAAAGAGTATTTATATTTAAATTGATAGCTATTTTTAATCCCTTATAGAATTTGATACTTTATACATTTTGATATTATATACAAAAATATAACATTATTTTCAATTTTGAAATTTATCCTCTTAATTAAAGTAAAAACATACATCTGTGCCCAAAAAGTAAGACCAATTTTTTTTTTTCAAAAACTCCTTATTTATTCTTCCAAGTTTATTTCATCGCCTTTAAAGTAATCCCCACCGGACACAATGCACTCATGCCAACTTTGTTTCCAATCCTCAATGCATGCTAAAAAGTCATCAGCAGGGATGGCCTTCAAAGCGGGCGCAGATTCAAGTTGAATCTCTTAAATCGACTCAAAACGGTGTGGCCTTTTGAGTTTAGGGAATAGCCAGAAGTCGCACGGTGAGAATACGGTGGTCGTGGAACGGTATGGGTTTCATTTATGGCGAAAAAGTCACAAAGAATCAACAGTGTGCAGTGTGATCTGGCGCATTCAGTGTTTCTGGTACCAATCGAGATTTGACGCGTTTGGAATGGACCGAACCTTTTGGAATTCCAACATCATCAGCAAGGTCTATAATTGTAAATCGACTGTTTGGAAGCACCAAATTTTTAATTTTCTGGACGCGAGCTTCGTCGGTTGAGGTGTATGGTAGACCAGAGGGCTCTTCGTCTTTAGTGTGTTCTCTACATTCTTTGAACTATTTATACCACTTGTAAACATTTCTTTTCGATATAGGAATGCTCACCGAATGCCTTTTGCAACATTCTATACGTTTCCGGAAACAAAATTGAATGCAAGTTCTTTGCTCAATTAATTCAGACCTTTCAAAAATCGCCGGAATCAGTTTTAGCGTCTCACAAAGCCAAGCGTAGATAAAACACTAATGAATATTTTGATGTCAAATTTCACACAGATGTCAACGACAGTGACAGCAACCTAAAAAAAGAAAGAAATTGAAATTCCATAAGCCCCGGGAATTTTAAATTGAAAGTTGGTCTTACTTTTTTTTTAAAAAAAATATTCGATTTATATGAAACTTTTGGAGAAAAAAAATTATGAAATATTTTGTTCTTATAATAATAAATATCATAAATTAAAACATGTTTTAATGCATAGAAATAAAAAGTATGAAGCCTAAATGAATGAATTTTTTTTATTAGCCTTACAAGAAAAATTATTTAGAATTTCCACGATATTTGAAAAACGAAAGTGTAATAGATGATAATTAATTGCCACTGAATAAAAAAAACTTAATAGGATATTATATTAAATTATAAATTATTCAAAAAACTTTTTTTTCTAAACTACAATTTAAAAAAAAATTTAAAGGCTTTTTTAAAACATGTTTCCAAATTTATTTTTATATTCCATTATGCCCTATGTAAGATTTATTTTAATTCCTTTTTCAGTAGAATTTTACATTTTGTTTTAATTATATGTAGCTAAATCATTTAATTAAAACTTTAAATAAAATTAATTAACAGTTCTTATGAAAAAAATTAATTTTGCATCGGTAAAAGTGTTTTGATGCGAAAATATATATATAAAGAATTATATTTGGAAAAATGTGGATGAAATGTGGAAATAAAAAATGGGAATTTTAATTTTAATTATTTTTAAAAATATACTTGAAAACACGTTATTATAATCTGACCAATATAATTGTATAAATGATATGATACGTTCATGATATTTAGAGAAGTATTATTTTTTAATATTCATTTGCAGTAAAATTCAAACTATTCTTCTTTTTAAATGAGCGATTGTATTTCTTTTTGTGCAAGTTTGCAAAAGATTTCAAGATTTCTTTTTGTGCAAGATTGCAAAAGATTACAAGATTCCTTTTAGTGCAAGACTGCAAAAAATTGCAATACTTCTTTTTGTGAAAGATTGCAAGATTTCTTTTTGCCAAGATTTCAAAAGATTACAGAGATTGAAGTTTGAAGATAAAAATAGAAAAATAGCTTAAAGACAAGATTGCAAAACTAAAAAAATGTGTTAAAGTTAAGAATAAGAAAGAAAAAGATGTGCAATTTGTGCAAGATTTCAAAATTTCTTTTGTACAAGATTGTACACGATTGCAAAGATTAAAGATCGAAGATAGATTGAGGACATGATTGCAAAACTAAAAAACTGCATTAAAATTAAGAATAAGAAAGAAAAATCCTTAGCTTCTTTGCAATATGTCTTCTGTTTATCTACCATTTCAAAAATGTGTCAGTTTTATTGTTTCTTTTACAACAAAATCATCTTAAATGCAATGCTTTTTTTTAGTTATTCTACCTGATTGCCACTATAAATCTAAAATTATCCTTTCTATTTTCAAAGGAGCTACCTTTGATTCTTCATCTAGGAAATCTGATCGCTTAAGATAAATCGTCCTTCATTTTTTACTTCCGAAATCAGAGCTCCTTAAAAGACGCAAAAGGGGGAAGGATCTCCTTCCTGGGATCCGGTGGCTGACAGTTCTCATTACGAAGCTCTCGCGAGCAATTCAGGACACAGAGGAATTTATCGATACATTTGCTTTTGGAAATCAAAGAAATAGGAGAAGATTATATGCTAACTGCAACATTATTTCCCGGTAAATTAAAAAATGATTCGCCATTATTTTCTCTGACAGAGCCTTGTCATTTCATTTTATGGAACTCTTACTTACTTTATACGGTTCGTGCAGTTCCTCAAATAAATAAAACAGCTACTATGTAGGAAAAAGATGTAACACATTTCATTTTTGCCCTTAAAAACAAGTATATGGTTAAACATTTTGTTTCATTTACATTACAATTGTTTATTAATACAATTTCATTTACATTACAATTGTTTATTAATACAATTTCATTTACATTACAATTGTTTATTATTAATACAATTGTTTATTAATACAATTTATTAATACAATTGTATTAATTGTTTATTAATACAATTTGTTAATTATTACACTATTATTATAACTTTTTGCAAATTTTGTTGTTAAAGATATAACTAAACAAAGCTCTACTAGTATTTATAATTATATAAAAAATCTGAAAAGGTAAAAGAAAAAAGTAAAATGTATTATTATTTAAACAAACTTTTAAAATGAACGATTGTATTTCTTTTTGTGCAAGATTCAAAAAGATTGCAATATTTCTTTTTGTACAAGATTGCACAAGATTGAAAGATTTCTTTTTGTGCAAGATTTCATAATATTGCAACGATTGAAGATTGAGGATTGCAATATTTCTTTTTGAGCAAGATTGCAGGAGATTGAAAGTTTTTTTTTGTGCAAGATTGCATAAGATGGAAAGTGTTTTTTGTGCAAAATTGCATAAGATTGAAAGATTTCTTTTTTTCCAAGATTGCGCAAGATTTCGAAGATTGAAGATTGAAGATCGAAGATAGATTGAAGACAAGATTGCAAAACTAAAAAAATGTGTTAAAATTAAGAATAAGAAAGAAACATTCTTAGCTTTTTGCAGTTTGCAATTTGTCTTCGGCTTATCTACCATTTCAAAAAATGATTCAGTTTTATCGTTTCTTTTACAACAAAATAATTTTAAAGGTAATTCTTTTTTTTTTCAGTTATTCTACCTGACTGCCACTATAAATTTAAAATTATCCTTTCGCTCTCAAAGGAAGCTACCTCTGATTCTTCATCTAGGAAATCTGATAGCTTAAGATAAATCGTCACTCAAACTGCAAGATTTCTTTTTGTACAAGATTCCAAAGATTGAAGACAAGATCGCAAAATATTACAAGATATCTTTTTGTGCAAGATTGCAAAGATTGAAGTTGGAAGATAGATTGAAGACAAGATTGCAAAAGATTACAAAATTTCTTTTTGTGCAAGATTGCAAAGATTGAAGTTCGAAGATAGATTAAAAACAAGATTTCAAAACTAAAAAAATGTGTTAAAATTAAAAAGAAACATTCTTAGCTTCTTTGCAATTTGTCTTCTGTTTATCAACCATTTCAAAAAGAGGATTCAGTTTTATTATTTCTTTTTTTAGTTATTCTACCGGGCTGCCTCTATAAATTTAAAATTATCCTCTCGCTCTCAAAGGAGCTACCTCTGATTCTTCATCTAAGAAATCTGATAGCTTAAGATAAATCGTCTTTCATTTTTTTACCGAAATCAGAGCTCTTTAAAGGACGCAAAGGGGAAGGATCTTCTCCTGGGATCCGGTGGCTGACAGTTCTCATTATGGAGCTCTCGCGAGCAATTCAGGAGACAAAAGAATTTATCGATACATTTGCTGTTTGGAAATGAAAGAAATAGGAGAAGATTATATGTTAACTGCAACATTATTTCCCGGTAAATAAAAGAAGGATTCGCCCTTATTTTCTTTGACAGAGTCTTGTCATTTCATTTTATGGAACTCTTACTTATGGCCGGATTAATACGGTTCACGTAGTTCCTCAAATAAATAAAACAGCTACTATGTGGGAAAAAGATGTACCACATTTCACATATTAAAAATGAATACATGTTACATTTTGTTTCATTTACATAACAATTATTTATTATTACAATTATTACACTACTATTATAACATTTGGCAAATTTTGTTGATAAAGTATAGCTAAACAAAGCTCTATTTATAATTATCTAAAAAAAACTGAAAAGGTAAAAGTAAAATACATTATTATTTAAACAAATTTTTAAATCAGCGATTGTATTTCTTTTTGTGCAAGATTCAAAAAGATTGCAATATTTATTTTTGTACAAGATTCAAAAAGATTGCAAGATTTCTTTTTGTGCAAGATAGCGAGATTCATTTTTGTGCAAGATTTCGCAATATTGCAATATTTCTTTTTGTGCAAGATTGCAAGATTTCTTTTTACGCAAGATTGCAGAAGATTGCAAGATTTCTTTTTGTACAAGATTGCACAAGATTGAAAGATTTCTTTTTCTGCAAGATTCCACAATATTGCAAAGATTGAAGATCGAAGATAGATTGAAGACAAGATTGGAAAACTAAAAAAATGTGCCAAAATTGAGAATAAGAAAGAAACATTCTTAGCCTTTTTTGCAATTTGCAATTTGTCTTCTGTTTATCTACCATTTCAAAAATGATTCAGTTTTATTGTTTCTTTTACATCAAATTCTTTTTTTGGTTATTCTACATGACTGCCACTATAAATTTAAAATCATCCTTTCGCTCTCAAAGGAAGCTACCTCTGATTCTTCATCTAGGAAATCTGATAGCTTAAGATAAATCGTCCATCATTTTTTACTTCCGAAATCAGAGCTCCTTAAAAGACGCAAAGGGGGTAGGATCTACTCCTGGGATCCGGTGGCTGACAGTTCTCATTATGAAGCTCTCGCGAGCAATTCAGGAAACAAAAGAATTTATCGATACATTTGCTGTTTGGAAATCAAAGAAATAGGAGAAGATTATATGCTAACTGCAACATTATTTCCCGGTAAATAAAAAAAGGATTCGCCCTTATTTTCTTTGACAGAGCCTTGTCATTTCATTTTATGGAATTCTTACTTATGGCCGGATTAATATGGTTCGTGTGGTTCCTCAGATAAATAAAATTGCTACTATGTAAGAAAAAGATGTAACCTGCATTTCACATATTAAAAATGAATGCATGTTACATTTTGTTTAATTTACATAACAATTATTTATTATTACACTGCTATTAAAACTTTTTGCAAATTTTGTTGATAAAGATATAACTAAACAAAGCTTTATTTTATAATTATCTAAAAAAACTGAAAAAGTAAAAAAAAAATGAAAAATATATTATTATTTAAAAAAAAAATTATGTAATGAAAAAAATAATTATTAAAATTAATGAGGAATGTTCACTTTATCCAGCTAACAAATTTTAAATTATTAAAATATATCACATTTAAAACCATCAATATTTAACAAATTTCTATAGCAAGCTTTAAATTATTCAAGTTCTGAGATCTTCTGGTATATATTTTTTTTTATATTGCAGGATAAGCATGCTGATTATACAGTCTAATATTACAATAATTTCATAAAAACTTTATGTAAAATGAAATAATATCTGAGATGACATACGATGAGCATTTTATCTATTGTTGAGGAATTTTGTACTAAAGAAACTGACTTTTTATTTATAATAATTCTAATTTAAACTAAGTAGTTCAGATATGAACATTCCTGATAATGCTAAATTAAAGCAATTTATGAAATTTCATACTGTAATAGTTTTTATTATTTCAATAACTTTTTTTGAGAAGAAATAAGAAATACGGTTCAAAAATGTTTTATCCAATTATAATATTCAATTCAATATTCTCAAACGTGGTAATTCAGTAAAGAAAACCGATTTTGGATCTTGACAACATGTTTATATATATAATTTACAGTCAGAAAGGGGGTATTTTTCTAAAAGTATCCTTTTAGGTTTTTATTAAAAGTTTTAAGAATACCAAAAAATATATAACACATATAAAACATTTAAAGAATACCGTTTACATCTAGTCTGAAAATGAAGCGTATTGCCAAGGGAGACAAGTTAAGCGGAACCATGTCTTTGTCGTGACACTGGTAAACAGTAATTGATTTCGAAGAACCCAGCCAAGAGTTCTGCTATCCCAGACAGCCAACCGTTCGATTCCATATCTATAGGTCTGATCACAAAACTGGACGCATCAATAATCACTATCAGCTGTCCTATAGTAGCTCCGCTGTTGGTGAGCGTTCCATCTCACTTTCCGTGGGTACGTACACTGAAACCCCGTTTATTCAGGTGGGGCACTAGCACGCTTCCAAGCATATTGGCAAATTTCATATTAGTCTATCATTTTAAATTGTACCAGTTGAGTGAATATGGACACTGAAACCTTGTTTTCTTTCACCGAAAAGTCATGGTCCGATTCCCGCTTACCAGCATTATAACAATCAAGTCATAGTTTAGCACAAATAATGAAAAAAGGTTAGAAGTAAGTTACTTGATGCACTTAGCATTTATAAAAGTTTTCATTTCAACTTGATACACGATATAGAGTTTAGTTTTTTTTTTAGTACACTTAAAATATTATATGTCTAAACTCTCAGCAGTTGAAGAAATTCGATTTAAAAGAATTATTGTGGTCTAGTGGTAACGTGCTCAGCTAGTACGTAGTAAGACTCAGGTTTGAATCCGCTGACAGATCCGTTGCAATCGTTGTATGCAGAAATTGAGGAGATATGATGGCAATTATCACATCGTGTGCAAAGCGTTTCGTATCGTTAGTAAAACTGTCTAGAGCGAGTTTTCACGATTTTCTCTCATGTGACATGCAAATTCAGAGCAGTTGCTCCTTAAAAATACATCATACGTCGTCTCATCATCCTTTGGTGGTCTGTTCGGGGCATAAATGAAACATAAAACCCAACAAGGTTCAGCAAAGATATAATTTTTGAAAAAATTTATTAAATTAAATCACAATGCTTAAAAGCAATCAGTGTTGGTCTTAATAGTTTTTTTCTAAAAGTTTTTTCTTTTATTTAAAACATTTTCCAATAGATGCTTTCATAATAGGAGCACAAATATTATTTAAATATTTGCATTTTACGATTGCGTATTGATAATATATATATATTTATATATGACGAGGAAAGGGAGTTTTACAAACAACAAATTCCGCAAACCGTAAAAAAACAGCACTGCAAAAAAATAGAATAGTTTTCACGGACAAATCATTTATACGATAGAATTTTTATAAACGAAATAAAACACAAGCATTCCAAAAATACGATAAATCTCTCAGCATCTGCTTTTAAACTTTTTTTTCGACAAAAAAAAAACATTGGTCATGTCTTTCTAAAATTTAAACAAAAGTTATTATTAAAAAAACAAGATAAATATTAAATATTTTACAAACCAATTCTCTAAGAGAATATTAAATATTTATGGTACCCAGCTAGAAATTATTATAATTTAAATATTTGGAAAAATAACTAAATATGTTTTAATATGAAATAACTAATCTATGTAAATTAACTACTATACAATAGTTAATAATAATTAGTTAATTTACATATAACTAATCTATGTAAATTAACTAATTATTTTCTGTTCTTAATAAGAAATATAACGAATTTACTAAATATATTTTATCACTTCAAACTAGGGAAATTTTTATTCAATATATTTCAAAAATACATTGTTATAAATTTTAATCTTCAATATAATGAGATTATTATATTGTTATTTTTAGAACTCAATAGAATGACTTTTTCTTAATAAGCTAGTTCGCATATTACACATAAGAAAAACTTAGAAAGCAGCTTACTACTGTGCCCAAAAAGTAAGACCAATTACCTATTTTAATTCTTTATTTATTCTTCCAAATTTACGTCATCACCTTCAAAGTTATCCCCTCCGGACACAATGCACTTATGCCAACTGTTTTTCCAACCTTCAATGCATGCTAAAAAGTCATCGGCAGGATGGTCTTCAAAGCGCGCGCCGATTCACGTTGAAGCTCTTCAATCGACTCAAAACGGTGTCCCCGGTGAATACGGTGATTGAGGAATGATATGGGTTTCATTTTTGGCGAAAAAGACACAAAAAATCAATGCAGTGTGAGCTGGCGCATTCAGTGTTTTCGGTACCAATGGAGATTTGACGCGTTTGAGGCCCAAATGGAATTGGGCAATCCTTTTGAAATTCCAATATCATCAGCAAGATCTCTAATTGTAAATTGACGGTTTGAAAGCACCTAATCTTTAATTTTTTGGACGTGAGCTTCGTCGGTTGAGATTGAGGGTCGACCAGAGGTCTCTTCGTCTTCAACGTGCTCTCTGCCTCCTTTTGAACTGTTTATGCCACTTGTAAACATTTCTTTCCGATATAGGAATGCTTACCGAATGCCTTCTGCAACATTCTATACGTTTCCGCAAACAAAATTCAGTGCAAGTTCTTTGCTCAATTAATTCAGAATATTTCAAAAATCGCCGGAATCAGTTTCAGTGTCTCACAAAGCCAAGCACTAATGAATATTTTGACGTCAAATTTCACACAGATGTCAAGGACAGTGCCAGCAACCTAAAAAAGAAAAAGAAAACTGAAATTCCATAAGCCGCGGGAATTTTAAATTGAAAATTGTTCTTACTTTTTGGATACTGTGTAAAACAAGATAAAGCATGTTATAAAAATGTATATCAGTCTAAAATTAGAAATGGCACAATTTAGGCACAATTTTCGGCACAATGGCACAATTTTCGAACCAGCTATCTGTTTCTTAAGTATTAAATTAAATTTCATATTATATTAAAAAATAAGTATGTGCAGACATACAAATTAGCGAACAGTATTATCAAACATATGAAATTTTATTTTTTTACAAAAAAATGAATGAATTTTAAAGACAAGACGGAATTCAGTTACGCAACCATCTTTTTATTGTGCCATTCAAATGTGTGCAATACTACCGTCAAAATTTGCTCTCTCTGTCAACATTATAAGTGCTCTTTACTAAAGTTATATGTAAAGTTAAATTAAAATAAAAATTGTGAAAAATAAAAAAATAAAACAATTGCTTGCAATTTGAACATTTATCTTTATTTCCTTGTTAACTTTTATCCTTTGCATTCAAATTTTTCGTTGTTTATTCAGATATTGAGGAAATTAAGTTTGTTGACTACCATTAAATTTCACGTAAGAATGCTGGAAATTTTGATGAATAGCGTTACATTGTTGTAATTACCAGAAATTGCCATTAACTCCTTAACTGTTTACCCCCAGGTATATTCGCACTTCATACTAGTATCGCTTTTTTTTTTTTTTTGTCGCTCTACTGTCATTTTGTGCACATTTTAGACAAAAACCTACAGTTTAACATGTATTCCAAACCACTCACAAGCATCCAGTCCACAGCCAACCTGGAGCCTGTGGCACTAAAGGCCACAGGACTAGCCAATTGGTCACCCGGTCGTTAGTATCGCTTTGAGACACCATGAGTAAATCGTTAAAAAATTCTTAATTCTGGAATAAAATGAGTCATTTGGACAATCTTGTATTATTCTAAGGCACACATGAGTTCGTTCGAGATATCATGCGATACATCTGATGACAGTCATTCTATCGCGATTTCATGCTCTGTTACAGACATTGACTCTATGTCTTAAATGCGTAAAACAAGGAGGAGGAGTTGCATGTTATTTATTTTCTTATAGCCCACTCACATTTACTTCTTTTTTTTTTTCAAAATAAATAAAAGGATGAACGTTGTATCGCAATATAATCTCGACAGCCTAGGCGTTGAATCAAAGAGGTTTGTCGCTCTACGGTCATTTTGTGCACACTTTAGGCTATTTAAACGGGAATCTATAGTTTAACGTGGATTCTGAACCACTCACAAACATCCATGCTACCGCTAGAATTTGAATCTGAAACCTATGTTACCAAAAGAAAGATTTCAATTAAAATATTAAAATTGTAACTCTAATCCAATTTCTATCCGAATGGCTGAATGAATTTTTTATTTGAATTTCTACAGTAAAAATAAATTAAAAAAGGATGAAAACTTATGGATCCTAATTTTAACAATGCATTTCTTCTAAATTAGTAAAAGAAAAATTTCTGTAATAAAACGTAATATATATATGCGTGTGCGTGTGTGTGTGTGTGTTGTGTGTGTTTGTGTGTGTGTGTGTGTTTGTGTGTGTGTGTGTGTGTTTAAAAGATTAGGATAATTTTGCTATCGCACTTGAATAATGCGTAAAATAAATAATTTAATTATTAACATTATATTATTTTCACTTAAAAATTATCATTAAAAATATAAAATATATATTATGACTATTTTGTTTCTTGTATCAAATACATAATAACGATTTTTTCCCTTCCAATACCATAGTAGGCTTCGCATTATTAAGTTTTCCAGACTAATTGACAGCCACTTTGCAGCCGCATTAGCTACTTGAGTTCTGAAATCCCCTGAAGGCCGATTCATACGAGTGGGCCGATCGCATATAATTCCATGAAACGGAGATAATTGACTTGTCACTTAAGTCCTTTTCGTGAGTTTAATGCCGCAGCGTAAGCTCCTGTGCTCATTGGAGATTTAATTAGATGCCAAATATCGATTCTCCCATTGTTAAGAAGCCACTCATATGTGATTGGAACTGAATCAAACGTGAAATATCCATCCTCATCCTTTTAAATGCTGCCTCCACTCTGCCGATAAAGTTCAAATAAAGGCTGGAGTCAAACTGGATTTATCCCTTAAAGTCAACAACATTTTCCTTCCAATGTATTTTAATAATATAGTTTATGAAATTCCTGTGTGTTCGATTTTGTAATGAAGGAACTCGCACAAAATCAGGCAAAGGAAGTCTAGTCACAAGCTTGTCTGGGTGTTCTAGCATTTTTTCTCATGGGAAGAGTTTTGGCATTTCATTCTCAGGAGAGAGAGAGAAATGTATATTTTTGACAGGTACATAATAACAACCCCTCACTCAAATTTGACAACAGACAAGCAGTATTGTGGGTAGTTATATTTCATGCAATTAGTGTTTTGTACTAATGAGAACAGTCTGTCACTCAAATCAGATAGCAATTATTCGGTGGCATGTATAATGAGACGTCTTGAAATTACGAATGTTTGTGCGACCTTCACAAGTCGAAACAATTACAGATGGAATATGAAGTACACCATAAGTTGTTAGATCGGGATGGTTGACAGACGACGAGAAGAGAAATGTCTAATCCAATGAGAAATGAAGGAAACTGATCTCCCTCTTGACGGAATTTCTTAAAGGGAGATTCTGCAGAAGAAGAAGAGAGGAAGAAGGAAGGAAGAAGAGAGAGAGAGAGTTCTGCGGTGATTCGATCAGAAGTGTTATTTTTCTTTTTTCTGAAGTGGCTGATAGGCCAATGTTTCCGCCTATTTTTTAAAGTGAACCCCTAGTGGTTTCGTGTATCACGCCGTGTGATACATAAGGTCAGCCTGCCGCAGACCTTAGATTAGGCAATGACATTCGTCATAGACTCGAGAATTCTGAAAAATCTACGACCTTGGAGAGAAATGTACTTGTGATTTAATCGTACACTTCTGATCAAACTTTATTTTTAATTTTTCATTGCTTTATATAATAACCCAGAGTTCAAATAAAAATTAAGTGTTCCCATGAACCTGAAAGGGGCCCTCTGGTCCTCTTCTTGAAGCCGTTTTAGGTCTAATGTAGGCAGAGAAGTTACAGCATGATACATTTGTAGAGTGGAAATCTTCTGATTAGGTTGCATAAGGCAGTAAGAGGATATGAATTCAGCAGTTTCTTACCTCTAGGTCTATTTGTTTTATATTACGTTAGCAAAGATTCGGTAACTCTGAAATTGTAATCTGATATGTTCACGTTTCAGTGGTGAATGATCTCTTATCAGAGTGCATGCCATTTGAAAACAACGTATATCATTATTGTGGTACATACTAAATGAGTTTTCTGTTCCACTCATACATGCTCACCGACGGCTGATAAGAGAAGGAATTGCCTTCAACGCATTTAAGCTGTAGGTCCTGGTGTAATTATTAAAAAATGTGCACAAAATAACAACAAACCAAACCAATCTTCAAATTCAATGGAGTGATTTGCAGGCATGTAGATTTAAAAAAAAAACCTACAGCCTAAACTGCAGCCTGTGATTTTTCATTTCAACTCAATGGACTAATAATCAGAAAGTTTCAAGCCAATATCACTAAATAAAGATCTCGCCTGGAGTTCGTCAGTGTTTGGACAGAAGGGAGATAGACAAAAATTCCACCATCAAAAAGTCCCATATCTTCAATGGATAGGGATATAAAGTTTGTAAACCAAAACGGTTTACCTCAGTCTTTCAAAGGGGTATTGCCTATACCAAAAAACAAACGTTGGCCACTGAAGTTGTTGGTTAATAAACTTTGTGAGTCAATGTGAAGAAGCGCAATCAACAGTTGTTTAATGGCCAAGGGCCTATGCTGCCCACAGAAATTTGTTTTTTTCTAGATTGATTAAAAACAAAATATTTTTAATAGCTGACTTTTAGATCAGATATAATACATCAACAAGTAAAATGAAACCATGCATTACATGATCTATTTTAAAACTTTCATCTAATCCAACCAAACCCATGTCATTTTTATCATACTCCAGATCTACAGAAGTCGTTGAAACATTACTTTTCGTGTGTTAAAAAGTAACGTGTTAATGTTAAAAGATGTTTTTGATTTTGTCAACATTAATTTATTTTCTTTTGGTTTTTTTGTACGCGTTATAATAGTTTATAACTCGAAATTACAAGAATTTTTGCTGCATATTGTCTGGATCGAATTTGATGATAAAGTGGATTGAACAGTTATATTTGAAGTTGAGGCTTTAGAACCTGAATGAAACAAGTAATATAAAAAAAATTTAAGTCAATTTCTACTTTTTTTTCACTATATTGAAGAAAGTCCTTTATAAATAATTTTCATTCAGTTTTTTAAGTTTATCTGGTGCCATCTATTGGTAGATACATGCAACTTAAATCTAAAAAAACTAAAATTAATTAATTAAATTTAATGAATTAATTATTATTTGAAAAAACTGTATTAACATCAAGTGTCATCCACTGCAAGCTAAAAAAATGTATTTGAACTTGAGCGGAGGAATAAAAAGTATTTTATAAACGATTAAACATTTGAACGAGATATATACAGGGAGAGTGTGAGCTAATAGAAGGAATTGAAAAAGAGACGTAAGTAAAGGAAAGAAAATTTAATTTAAATACTTAAAGAAGTAAACATTTAAACATAAATTCTTTTAAATTATTATTACTAAATAGAATTCTAGGCAGACATGCATAGTTTGATAATATTTAATATGCATACGGAAATCAATTATTTCTTCAGAACCCAGCAAAAGAAAAGGAAAAAAAAAATATCGCCATTCAGTACCAACTTGCAATCTGGTATTCTTAAAATTATGTCATTAAAATGCAAGACGCTAAACAATCGGAATTCTATGGTCTGAGAGAAAAGAATATCTAAATTTAGAAACTGGATATTATCCGAATACTCCCGGACAAAAGAAGAAAAATATCGCACGGAGGGGTTTATTTTTATTCTCAAAACTCGCTGATTATTTCCTGCAACGACGCAGTCATTAATTTGGTTGCATTGAAAAGGTTAGGGTTAACCTCGGCATTCCGTTGCGATAAAGGGTTTTCTTTAATCAAGATTCTACGCTGTGCATAATGGTTAAGCCAGATGCTTTTCTTAATAAAGTGGCGAGTCTGCAAAATTGTATTATTAGTAGTAGTAATACTTACAGTGACAGCACTGACTTTCGATATCCATCATTTATAAAGTCAAATCATAGATTGGTTCGGTTTGTCACTCTGCAATCACGAGGGCTAAACAGAACAGGACCTACAGTGTAAAGTCGATTCCGAACCACTAACAAACCTCCACGCCACTGTCAGGATTCGAACCTGAAGCCTGCGATGCCAAAGGGCACAGCGCTATCCACTTGGTCACCAGGCCGCTCCAAATTGTAGAAGAAACCAGACTTGTGGTCCATTGGTAATGCATGCAGCTTATGTGCAAGAGGACATGAAACTGCTGAAGGTATCCGTTGTAGTCATTGTTTTCAAAAACGTAGAGATTCGATAGTGATTGTGACAATGTGTGTAAAGCCTTGTCGTATCGATAGTCATACTGCCTATTTGGATTGATGGTTTTCTTCCCATACAACACGCAAATAATGGTCAGTTAGCCCCTGAAAGCAGAACCTGAAATAATTTGTACACAGATGTACATCAATGAAATTAAAAAAAAAAGGGGAAAAAAAGGGAAAAAACAGTTAAAAAGAGCCCAGAAAAAAAGGTAAAGCAAAAAACAAAAATTTCATTTGCATTCACGTTTCTTATAATAAAATACAAGCTAACTTGTTTACTTTTATTCATCCGAGTGACAAAAAACATCCTTTAGTAGCAAGGATTTCTTCGCTTGAAAATACGGAAGCGCACGTGCTTAAACATTTTAAAAAAAAAGCCTTTCTAGTGTCTATTGAAAAAAACAATTCCTATTCTCAAGCGTTCTCAAACATAGGGAATATTTTTTTCTAAAAAAAAAAATTTAAAGAATAATAATAATAACCTCACTTTCACTCGCGACTTTTTTCGCTTCACTGACTTTTCAAATACAGTTGATCTTGAGAAGGAAAAAAATGGTTTAAAAAAAATTCGAATTTCTATTTTTCTTGGAAAGAAAGTTGAAAGGTATTACGATAGCTTTCATCGAAATCGATTCATTTTTTTTTGAAAGCGTGCATTCGGTGATAGAGCAGAAAGCTTGTTTTTATGACAAAACAATCACTTTATTACAAGACGCAGCTTCCGAAATAACTGCTTGTGATGATGCTGTTGAAACATACAACAAGACAGAAGCTCTCACACTTTTCACCCTCTCGCCGCTCTTAACATTAAATGAATGCGTCGCGTCTCCTATTTTTTCATCCATCAATGCCATAGTCTGCAAATATTTTATTCACTTTATTTTCTACTAGTCGGAGTCATCCTCATTTGGCCCGGACAAAGCAAGCCACCTCATGTCAAATGTCTCAACTTAGTTTCCAAGGGGTTTTTATCAATAAAAAATTGCAAATTTCAAGATTTTCAAAATAGTTTATTTAAAGTATAGCCGCTCACTAGCTACACATTTTTGCCATTTTTCTGCCAATACATCAGCGGCCTGATGGCCAATTGGCTAACTTTCTGGCATTCGGTGCTCCAGGTTCGAATCATGGCGCTAGTATGGATGTTTGTCAGTGGTTTGGAATACACGTTAAGCTGTAGTCCTGGTCAAATTAGTCCAAAGTGTTCACAAGATGACCGTAGAGTGACAAACCAAACCTGGCAATACGTTTTACTCATTCAAATAGTTTAACTACCAAGTTGAAATTTTCAATAATTGAACAATTTGACATACAAATATGAAACTGTTACTCTTTAAACATCTACCGGAAGACATTTCTTTCCAGCACACAGTTTTAGAGAATGTCATCATGAAATAATTTAGCAAGTACATGGAGCCTTTGCTCAGAGTATAAATTAAAAAAAACCACAAAAATACTGAAAAGAGCAGAGAAAAAAGTAAACACAAAAATTTCATTTGCATTCACGTTTCTTATAATAAAATACAAGCTAACTTGTTTACTTTTATTCATCCGAGTGACAAAAAACATCCTTTAGTAGCAAGGATTTCTTCTCTTCAAAATACAGAAGCACACGTTCTTAAACATTTTAAAAAAAAAAAAAAGCCTTTCTAGTGTCTATTGAAAAAACCAATTCCTATTCTCAACCGTTCTCAAACATATGGAATATTTTTTTCTAAAAAAAAAAATTTAAAGAATAATAATAATAACCTCACTTTCACTCGCGACTTTTTCGCTTCACTGACTTTTCAAATACTGTTGATCTTGAGAAAGGAAAAAAAAATGGTTTAAAAAATTCGAATTTCTATTTTTCTTGGAAAGAAAGTTGAAAGGTATTACGATAGCTTTCATCGAAATCGATTCATTTTTTTTTTTGAAAGCGTGCATTCGGTGATAGAGCAGAAAGCTTGTTTTATGACAAAACAATCACTTTATTACAAGACGCAGCTTCCGAAATAACTGCTTGTGATGATGATGCTGTTGAAACATACAACAAGACAGAAGCTCTCACACTTTTCACCCTCACTCAGCACTTAACATTAAATGAATGCGTCGCGTCTCCTATTTTTTCATCCATCAATGCCATAAGTCTGCAGAATATTTTATTCACTTCATTTTCTACTAGTCGGAGTCATCCTCATTTGGCCCGGACAAAGCAAGCCACCTCATGTCAAATGTCTCAACTTAGTTTCCAAGGGGTTTTTTTTTTTCAATAAAAAAATTGCAAATTTCAAGATTTTCAAAATAGTTTATTTAAAGTATAGCCGCTCACTAGCTACACATTTTTGCCATTTTTCTGCCAATACATCAGCGGCCTGATGGCCAATTGGCTAACTTTTTTGGCATTCGGTGCTCCAGGTTCGAATCATGGCGCTAGTATGGATGTTTGTCAGTGGTTTGGAATACACGTTAAGCTGTAGTCCTGGTCAAATTAGTCCAAAGTGTTCACAAGATGACCGTAGAGTGACAAACCAAACCTGGCAATACGTTTTACTCATTCAAATAGTTTAACTACCAAGTTGAAATTTTCAATAATTGAACAATTTGACATACAAATATGAAACTGTTACTCTTTAAACACTAAGGTTCCAGGGAGTTTTTTATCAATAAACAAGAAACTTCAAGAGACATACAAAAACAATTGTTAATTTAAAGGTTCGCTGCTCACTGGCTATACATCTTTGTCATTTCTCTGGCAATACATGAATACCGCGACGATAAAACGACGTATTTTTGGATGGAAACTTTTCAACCAATCCAATTTGTAGTACCTCAAAATTGTCTAACAAAATCATGCTATGTATAACAAAAGCCACATCTACTGGAACAAGAGATTGCGGCCTGATGGCCAATTGGCTAGCGCTCTAACCATTGGTACCACGGGCGTCAGGTTCAGAATCGTGAAGATGCCAGGGATGTTTGTGGTTCGGAATCCACGTTAGATTAAGGTCCCGGTCTAATTAGTTCAAAGCGTGCATAAAATGACCGTAGAACGACAAGTCAAACCAACTTAACTAAATCAGTGTCAAAATCAACACTTCGGATGAGTTAGATTTACACGATAGCTTTCATCGAAATCGATTCATCTTTTTAAAAGCTTGCATTCAGTGATATGAAGCGCAGAAAGCTCGTGTTTATGAGAAAACAATCACTTTATTACAAAACGCGGCTTTGGAATAACTGCTTGTGATGAAGCTGTGGAAAAATTTAGTAAGACAGAAGCTCTCACACTTTTCACCCACACGCCGCTCTTAACATTAAGTGAATGCGTCGCGTCTCCTACTTTTTCATCCATCAATGTCATAGTCTGTGGGATATTTTAGTCACTTTATTTTCTACTTGTCTCAGTCACTCTCACTTGGCCAGGACAAAGCGAACCATCTCATATCAAATGTGAAAGTACTAAGTGCTCAACTAAATTTACAGAGTTTTTTTTATTAACACAAAGTTGAAAATTTCAAGAGACATACAAAAAATTGGCTATACATTTTTGTCATTTCTCTGCCACGACGATAAAACGAAGCCTTTTGGGCCGAAACTTTTCAACCAATCAATTTTAAGCCAAGTGTAGCAAACCCACACCATAGTCATCTACTGAAACAAGTAATAGCGGTCTGATGGCCAATTAACTAGGGCTCTGGCCATTGGTACCATAGTCTTCAGGTTCGAATCCTGTCGGTGTTTAGTGGTTCGGAATCCACGTTAAACGGTAGATCCCGGTCCAATTAGCCCAAAGTGTGCACAAAATGACCATAGAGCGACAGACCAAACCGAACCAGATTATCAGAAGAAGCTAGGTCTGGCGAATATGGCGGGTATAGTAGCAAATACCCTTTTAGTGTTTCGATGGTGTCCTGCCAATGGAAGTGCGATGGTACGGTGCGTTGTAGTGTTGCAATATCGCTCAATTGTGTCTTTCGCATTCTGGCCATTTTGTTACCAATGCGTGGTTCAAATTTATTAACAGTGTCGAAGCATTAGTAGCACAGACTTCAGGTTAATACTGGCTGTGGCATAGATGTGTGTAAGTCCATGTGTGGAATCCATGTTAAACTGTAGGCCCTGGTCTAAGTAACCCAAAGTGTGCACAAAACGACCGTAGCGAGACAAACCAAACCAACTTAACTATATGTGTCGAAATTCCCACTTCAGAGGAGTGTAAACTTTCGACGTAGGCCTCCTCAAGCAAACGACGGTCCTTCAGCTACATCCGTAAAGCAGAGTTTCCAGCAACTCTTGTTTATTTGGCACAAAACTCGACATCTTCGTTGTTAAAATAGATTTTTCGTTGCAATGTGTGTTGATATTACGAATTATTGTTGTTGGCAAATATTTGTATTTAAAAAATACAACTTTTGACACGTTTGCATCCTACCCGTGTCGTTAGTGCCCTCCGTGTGTGAAACCTGGAAATTTAATTAGGGACTTCTTAGCATGCAATGAGGATTCAAAAAAAAGTTGGCATAAGTGCATTGTGTCCGGAGGGGATTACTTTGAAGGCGATGAAATAAATTTGGAAGAATAAAGAGTTTTTGAAAGAAATAAAAGTTGATCTTACTTTTTGGGCGCAGTAGTCTGAGCATTTAAAGCCCTGTCCTTCCTTCAGAATACCGTGGAGTGTGGGAGGGTTGTTCGTGGTATATATGAAGTCACCAAGAGGTCTACATGTGGTTCATAATCCCCTTTCTAACCTTTAAATTGTCACGTAAGACATTACTTCCTAGAAAAGTGACTTTGCCACAACAATAAACTTTCCCAAAAAATTTAGAATATTTATCACCCATGGGATAAGAAAGCAAATGCAAAAAAAAAATATATGTGGTTTTTTTTTTTTTCTATGAAAAAGCAGAGATTTGAAAAAAAAACCCCTTTTCCATCACGTTTCTTATTACAGAGCACAAACTATTCCGCTTATTTTCATTCATCCAAGTGACAAAAAATATATCCTTTAGAAACAAACATTTCTTCACTTGAAGTGCCACCTTAGAGTGCACGTTTTCAAAAAAAAAAACTTTTCCAGCGTCTATTGAAAAACCAATTTCTACTTTCAAGCATTCTCAAACATAAGAAATGACTTTCTTTTCTTTTAAAAAAACAAAGAGAGAACTTCACTTTCTCTCCCTTCGTTTCACTGACTTCTCGAGAGCTGTTGATCTTCAGGGAAAGACGTGGAAAAAGGGGTTTCCTCTGAGAAAAAAAATATATTCAACTTTCATTTGTCTTTGAATTGAAGATGAAAAGTATCGCGATTGACTACATCGGAATCAATGTGTCTTTTTTCCAAGTTTGTAACTATATGCATAAAAGATTTAATGGAGGGCCTGAATGGTCGAGTGGTTGGCGCTCTGGCGCTCGGTACCACAGGATTCGAGTTCGAGTTCCGGCGGTGCCATGGATGTTTATAGTGGTTCGGAATCCTCTTTAAACCATAGGTCCCGGTCTCTTATGGTTGTAAGAGCGTCACGAAGCCAATGTCAGACTTCTATCTACGGAAGCTCAGAACAGAAGCTGCCCCCTTTCCCTCCATCCTTGAGTAGAACACTCATTGGATGCCCGTCCCGCACTCCAGGGCATGGAGGATTAGTCACACATTTAATGGAAGAACTGAACCACTCATACCGATACATAACTTTAAAAAAACTAATGAATGAAGTTGTTTAGAAACAATGTGCGCTATTGTGTTTGTTTAATGCTGTCTACGAGATCAAACAAACAACTAAACTGATGAATGACATTTTGAAAAAGATGCTAATAGGCAAATGTAACCCGAGCTTGAGTACAATATAGCAACTCTTTTAAAAAAGGAATTTCTCAGGATTTGTTATCATCTGGATTTGGTATTGAGCCTGATACCAAACCTTACTCGATACCAAGCCTTTATCCAAGATAGTAACCTGATACCAAGCTTCTGGTATACCTGAGATACAGGCTTCAAATTTGAATCCTAGTGCCGGCATGGATGTTTGTTAGTGGTTCGGAATCCAGCTTAAACTGTAGGTCCCGGTCTATTTAGCACAAAGTGTGTACAAATTGACATTACAGCGACAAACAAAACAAAAACAATCCCCGCAATGCTCGTCGAAAGGTTATTCGTTGTCTACAGGAGGCCAACCAGTGATTCGCTTTTACTTTTATAACTTGTAAGGGACGCATAGCCACAGAAAGGAAAAATTGTGTTTGTGATAGCATCTATATGAGCATTTAAAGCACTGTCCTTCCTTCCGAGACCGTGGAGTTTCAGAGAGTTATTCGTAGTCTACATAAAGCCACCGTGATGTCTACATGTGGTTCACATTAACCTTTCCTAGCCTTCTTGAAACTGTCACGAAAGATATTATTTCTTAGCAAAATGGATGGACACTAAAAAGTGGCGTCCACAACAATAAACCATCTCAAAAATTTAGAATATTTGTTACCCACGGGATAAGAAAGCAAAAGAAAAAAAATTGTTAAAATATATTTTTTTCCATAAAAAATGGAAGCAGAGATTTAAAAAAAACACCATTTCCATCAACGATTCTTATTACAGAGTACAAACTATTCCGCTTATTTTCATTCATCCAAGCGACAAAAAATATATCCTTTAGAAACAAACATTTCTTCGCTTGAAGACCATAGAGTGCACGTTTTCAAAAAAAACCCCTTTTCCAGTGTCTATTGAAAAAACAATTTCTACTTTCAAGCATTCTCAAACATAAGAAATGGTTTCTTTTTTTATAAAAAACAAAGAGTGAACTTCACTTTCTCTCCCTTCGTTTCACTGACTTCTCGAGAGCTGTTGATCTTCAGGGAAAGACGTGGAAAAAGGGGTTTCCTCTGAGAAAAAAAATATATTCAACTTTCATTTGTCTTTGAATTGAAGATGAAAAGTATCGCGATTGACTACATCGGAATCAATGTGTCTTTTTTCCAAGTTTGTAACTATATGCATAAAAGATTTAATGGAGGGCCTGAATGGTCGAGTGGTTGGCGCTCTGGCGCTCGGTACCACAGGATTCGAGTTCGAGTTCCGGCGGTGCCATGGATGTTTATAGTGGTTCGGAATCCTCTTTAAACCATAGGTCCCGGTCTCTTATGGTTGTAAGAGCGTCACGAAGCCAATGTCAGACTTCTATCTACGGAAGCTCAGAACAGAAGCTGCCCCCTTTCCCTCCATCCTTGAGTAGAACACTCATTGGATGCCCGTCCCGCACTCCAGGGCATGGAGGATTAGTCACACATTTAATGGAAGAACTGAACCACTCATACCGATACATAACTTTAAAAAAACTAATGAATGAAGTTGTTTAGAAACAATGTGCGCTATTGTGTTTGTTTAATGCTGTCTACGAGATCAAACAAACAACTAAACTGATGAATGACATTTTGAAAAAGATGCTAATAGGCAAATGTAACCCGAGCTTGAGTACAATATAGCAACTCTTTTAAAAAAGGAATTTCTCAGGATTTGTTATCATCTGGATTTGGTATTGAGCCTGATACCAAACCTTACTCGATACCAAGCCTTTATCCAAGATAGTAACCTGATACCAAGCTTCTGGTATACCTGAGCCACAGGCTTCAAATTTGAATCCTAGTGCCGGCATGGATGTTTGTTAGTGGTTCGGAATCCAGCTTAAACTGTAGGTCCCGGTCTATTTAGCACAAAGTGTGTACAAATTGACATTACAGCGACAAACAAAACAAAAACAATCCCCGCAATGCTCGTCGAAAGGTTATTCGTTGTCTACAGGAGGCCAACCAGTGATTCGCTTTTACTTTTATAACTTGTAAGGGACGCATAGCCACAGAAAGGAAAAATTGTGTTTGTGATAGCATCTATATGAGCATTTAAAGCACTGTCCTTCCTTCCGAGACCGTGGAGTTTCAGAGAGTTATTCGTAGTCTACATGAAGCCACCGTGAGGTCTACATGTGGTTCACATTAACCTTTCCTAGCCTTCTTGAAACTGTCACGAAAGATATTATTTCTTAGCAAAATGGATGGACACTAAAAAGTGGCGTCCACAACAATAAACCATCTCAAAAATTTAGAATATTTGTTACCCACGGGATAAGAAAGCAAAAGAAAAAAAATTGTTAAAATATATTTTTTTCCATAAAAAATGGAAGCAGAGATTTAAAAAAAACACCATTTCCATCAACGATTCTTATTACAGAGTACAAACTATTCCGCTTATTTTCATTCATCCAAGCGACAAAAAATATATCCTTTAGAAACAAACATTTCTTCGCTTGAAGACCATAGAGTGCACGTTTTCAAAAAAAACCCCTTTTCCAGTGTCTATTGAAAAAACAATTTCTACTTTCAAGCATTCTCAAACATAAGAAATGGTTTCTTTTTTTATAAAAAACAAAGAGTGAACTTCACTTTCTCTCCCTTCGTTTCACTGACTTCTCGAGAGCTGTTGATCTTCAGGGAAAGACGTGGGAAAAAAAGGGGTTTCCTCTGATAAAAAAAAATGTTCAACTTTCATTTGTCTTTGAATTGAAGATGAAAAGTATCACGATTGACTAGATCGGAATCAATGTGTCTTTTTTTTTGAAGCTTGTAACTAGATGCATAAAAGATTTAATGGAAGAACTGAGCCACTCATTCCAATACATAGCTTTACAAAAAACTGTTGAATGAAATTGTTTAGAAACAATGTGGAATATTATGTTTGTTTAATGTAGAATACGAGATCAAAAACGACACTGATGAATAAAATTTTGAAAAGGATGCTAATAGACAATTGATCCCACCTTGAGGACGATCCAACAACTCCTTTAAAAAAGAAATTTCTGAAGATTTCTTATCACCTGGAGGCTTTGGTATTGAGCCTGATACCAACCCTAACTTGATATCAAGTCTTTGGCCAAGACAGTAGCCTGATACCACGCCTTTGGTATACCTGAGCCACAGGCTTCAGGTTTTAATCATGGCAGTGCCATGGATGTTTGCGAGTGGTTCGGAATCCCCCTTAAACTGTAGGTCCCGGTCTAATTAGCCTTAAGTGGGATAAAATAATCGTAGAGCCACAAACCAAATCAAATTCCCTCAATGCTCGTCGGAAAGTTGTTCGTTGTCTACAGGAGGACAACCTATATTTCACCCTTACCTTTTACAACAGTTAGCTGTGGAAAAAAGAAAGAAAGAACTGTGATTGTGATAGCCTCTATATGAGCATTTAAAGCACTGTCCTTCCTTCAGAGTTCATGAAGTGTCGGAGGGTTGTTTGTGGTCTACATGAAGCCCTCATGTCTACAAATGGTTCACATTCACCTTTCTAACACCTTTCTGAAATTGTCACGAAAGACATTTTTGTTTTCTATAAAAAATGGAAACAGATATTTAAAAAAAAAACACACTTTCTCATCACGTTTCTTATTACAGAGTACAAACTATTCCGCTTATTTTCATTCATTCAAGCGACAAAAAAATACATCCTTTAGAAACAAACATTTCTTCGCTTGAAGAGCATAGAGTGCACGTTTTCAAAAAAAAACCTTTTTCCAGTGTCTATTGAAAAAACAATTTCTACTTTCAAGTATTCTCAAACATAAGAAATGGTTTTCTTTTTTTAAAAAAAACAAAGAGAGAACTTCACTTTCTCTCCCTTCGTTTCACTGACTTCTCGAGAGCTGTTGATCTTCAGGGAAAGACGTGGGAAAAAAAGGGGTTTCCTCTGATAAAAAAATGTATATTCAACTTTCATTTGTCTTTGAATTGAAGATGAAAAGTATCACGATTGACTAGATCGGAATCAATGTGTCTTTTTTTTTCGAAGTTTGTAACTAGATGCATAAAATATTTAATGGAAGAACTCAGCCACTCATTCCGATACGTAGCTTTAAAAAAACTTACGAATGAAGCTGTTCAGAAACAATGTGGAATATTATGTTGTTTTAATGAAGAAATGGAGATCAAACAAACCACTAAACTGATGAATGAAATTTTGAAAAGGATGCTAATAGACAAATGTAACCCCAGCTTGAATACGATACAGGAATTCCTTTAAAACATGAACTTCTGAAGATTTCTTATCACCTATCTTAGAGTAAAGGTTGGAGAGTTATTGTTGCGGATCCTACTGACTCCACCAGTAAAGACAATTTGGTCTAGTAAAGTTAGTTTGCATTGGTCCTGTTGTCATTTGTTTGTCGATACGCAGGTGGATATTAAATAGGAAGAACTATTGGCGAATAATGATTAGCGAACAGATGCCAGGCATTTTGCGCACGCTTGCAGCTGCAATGGATAGTCGAGCAATGAGGTCCCTAACTGAGTCAATTGTGTCTCATAAAAGAAAATACAGTTGCAAACATAGAGTAAGAATAAAATAGAGTATGCATCGGGGTTTCCAGCCAGAGGATTTGAAATCCGTACTATTCACGACTGTTGCGAGAAATTTATTTGAAAGTGTGGTCACTCCTCAACGCGTTATTTCCAACCCTACATTTCTATGCACACACACAGAGAGAGAGAGAGAGAGGATGATTCAATGTATGATACGCAAATGGAAATCAAATCTGATGACTGTAATATCGAAGGAAACATTCAGCTCCCACATAATTTATTTTTGAAGATCATCATGGGGATTAATAAAAACATTCTCTTTTTAAAACGCGTTCTATAAGGATTAGGTACCGTCTGTTCCTTCTTTGTCTCAGTAGGCTAGGCACTTCATCTCCTTAAGACTCCATGTCTCTCTACCTGCAAGGGCTGGATGCCCTCTTTGCTGCCAGACTCTTAATTCTTCATTGGATTGCTGACTCCATCTCCGCCTGTCTCACTCTCTTCTTTCAAGGCTCTTTATATACCAAAGCCAACTCCGCCGGAAGTCCTTTATGAAACTTCTTAAGGAGAGAATTCTTCGTTTCTGAAAGCAGTAACTACAAACACGCCACAAGTGACAAACTATGGGTGGACGTAAAATAGTCTTTCCTATGGTGCAATGTTGAATCTGCTGTAAATCTGTTGTAATAACGAAGATCTTTGGATAAAATTGTCCTTTATTGAAAAACAACATTATACAATTAAAATAATTTGTATTGGAAATCGTACTTTTGAAAGATTTCAGTATCAAACTCATTCATACTTTGATCAGTCTGCATCGAAAGGAGTTAGATTGCTTTGAAGAGAAGGTTCTAACTCCTTTCGAAGCAATACAATAAATTTCCATCTTCACCTAACTGGGATCTGATACGATTAACGCATTTCAGCAACTGTCACTTAATATTAAAAGATCTCTAGGAAAACATTATATTCTCCTTTCCATTTTGTGGATGTAGTTTGGTTTGTCGCTCTATTGTCCTTTTTTGCACACTTAAGGCTTATTAGACCGGGACCTACAGTTTAACGTGGATTTCGAACTACTCTCAAACATCCATACCTGAAGCCAGTGGTACCAAGGGCCAGAGCTCCAGCCAATTGGCCGTCAGGCCGCTTGTGGATCTAGTGATTAGGTTACGTACTGTGCGGTATTGGTGACACTGAATGGGCTATGTATCTACTGTATCTGCTATATTACATCGAAATGTATGTAAAAAAATATTTTCACTTGAAAAACATTACGAAAAGTATTTCCAAGACTTAGATTTCAATATATTGTTATTTTTCTCTGAATATTTGTAGAAATCATAAGAACTTATGTATAATGTACTCGTAATGAAATGTATAATGTCTTGTTATGTCTTGTATAATATAATGTACTTGTTCAATTCCTGCTATTAGTTCACACTCTCCCTATATATATCTTGTTCAAATTTTAAATCTTTAATAAAATACTTTTTATTCATCCACTCAAGTTCAAATACATTTTTTTGAACTTGTAGTGGATGACACTTGATGTTAATACGGTTTTTTCAAATATTAATTCAGTAATTAAATTTATGAATTAATTTTAGTTTTTTTTTAGATTTAAGTTGTATGTATCTACCAATAGATGGCACCAGATAAACTTAAAAAATGAAGGAAAATTATTTATAAAGGACTTTCTGCAATATAATGTGAAAAAAGTAGGAATTGACTTTAAAATTTCTTTCTTTTATATTACTTGTTTTGTATATTAATTTACAAAACAATTATGAAGATTACCAATTTTATATAAAACTCTTTAATCTTCATAATTAATAGGAAGTATAATAATAATATAAATAATATAATAATAATATGCATAATTAATATACATCTAAATATATGAAAAGTTTTTATAGTTTCGCTTACGTGCCTTAAACGATTCTCTTTATGAATCAAAAACGCCTTTTAAACACCTTATTCCTTGAAATGCAAACTATCCTATTTTCACCTTTCATGCATACGAATGACAGACAAAATTCACCCCTGAACAAACTTCTTTTCCTTGTTTTTTTTTTCTCGCTCCACAAAACTACGACAATCGTGCACTTTTAAAAACTCTTTCCATACAAAAAAAATCCTTTTGTACTTATAAAAAAGAAAGCTATATAAAACCTGCCGTCTATCCATTTCCGAGTCACCGACTTTGTGTGAAAGTGTTGACTTTCGGAAGGACCGGCCTTCCTGATGGTCGAGGACTTCCATTAGAGATAGGATTCACCTCTCTCTCTCTCTGAGAGGGAAGTTGAAAGAGATCGGGGCAGCTTTGATCTCGATCGATTATTCTCTCTGAAAATGCATATCAGGAGCTGTCTGGGGTAAATTGGAAATTCGAATTCTTTAGAGGAAGGATCCCTACTATAAGAGTTAATTAAAACCTGATAAGTTTAGGTGGTGTTCGGATGTTTCGTTGAATGTTTCAGGAGCGTATTCTATGTCGAGTATTTCGAGAATTTGCAAGTTAATACTAAAATAATCGCTTATATTAATTTTAATAGAGTTTAAAATAAAATGTGAAGCAAATTAATTTGATAAATTGGTTGGAGGAAAAAAATCATTTAAAATGGCATGCTTGGAAATGCCATGATAAGGAAAATAAAAATATATTTAGATGGTAAAATTAAAGAGTGCTTTGCAATGCTAAAAGGATAAAAAGGCAATGCAATGTTAAAAAAATTTTCTGCTGCAAATAGAAGTGTATTACTTTTTTAGTGTTTATCTGCATATATTTTAAATTAAATAAAAACTGCAATATTACAAAATGCTTTCTTTATCATTACTACTATTAACCATTTTTTCTTGGCAAAAATTACTTAATCTCCAGAATAATTTTACTTTATTCAAACGTAATTGTAGATACTGTCTCATCCTTTTCTTAGAATGTCTTTATAAAAATCTTTCCAAATCTCTGTTGAATTTCTAAATTTTTCCGACTATATCATTATACAACAAAAAAAAAAAAAAATTAAAACTTATAAAAAAAGAGACCAGTTTTATAGAAATAAAATACATAAAACTACAAAATGGAAGATCATCAATGGCTAGCAGTTTCAAACTGAATATTCAAATCAGTGATTGGTGAAATTACCTATGATGGAAATACATGCTTCTTGCATTTGTTAAAGGAGTGTTAAGATTTCTAACCCTTCCTTAAGATACATTTTGTTATGCATTCATCAATTGTTGTTCAACATAATTACCTTCATCAACTATTTCAACAGTTTGGAATGTCTGAATTGGCAGCAAAATATGTCTCATATGTGTTAAACTGGCAAAAGGTCTGGTATGAATTGATGTTTATGAAAGGTACCATTACCACGGAAGCAGTCCAGTGATTTGTGAGAAGTAGAAAACCTATTATTTGTTGGAAAATGACTTTAGAAGGCTATGCTATAGCGGATCTTAACCTCGCGGATTCTAGCAACATATTGTCGATCGGTTAAACCTGAACCAGATAATCAGGCTCTACCACATCACAATACAAAGTATTGCGTCTGTGTGCTTCTGTAAAATATATTTTCGAAACGCTCGCCCTGACACTTTCACACACGATTTGAGATCAATTGCTTCAAGATTGTAAAGGTGGCTATCTCTAGACATTATATGATGTCAGTTAGTTGGTAACAATGATGTTCGGACAGAACACTCTTTGAAAAGACCTTTTCCTTATTAAGAAATTGAATATAGATGTCATCACCATAACGTTACCTCAGTCAAGTGCCATGATATGATGAAAAGTTATACAGATGGTATGAAATAAAATGTAGCACATTAAATGATACAGTTTGTTTTTACAGTTTATACAGTTTGTTTATACAGTTTATACAGTTTGTTTATACAGTTTATACAGTTTGTTTATACAGTTTATACAGTTTGAGTCCTTCAGTTATCATCTAAACTTGCTTCGTATTCGTTCACTGTGGTCTGCCAGAGCTCTCAATCAGCTGATAAGTTATTTTTGCAAATGTTGACATCTTTAACCATCATATTCAAGAAGTGACAAATTTTTAAGACCAATCAGCTTCAAGCATCCCAACTATGCCATCACGTTAAAATTTAAATCGTTTAATTCGCTAAAGAATCGTCAGCAATGTCATAAAGACGTTTGTGTTCGCGTCATCATGACACTGCAACGCTGACAATCAAACGAAAATAAGCTGTCCGTGCACCATGCAGTCTTTTCTACACGATGCTGATTGTACAATAAAAACATGCTATCTGCCAAGCTTAACACTCATTGACCGAATATTTAATCATTTATATATTTGGCGTAAAGAAATGCATGTGATTAATTTTTAGAGATTTTTGCATGTGATTAATATTTGTTTTCTTTTTTCAAAAGATTTTTATTTATATATATATTACAGCGAAATCAAGTCTGCAGTAAAATTACGTAGACAAAGATGTTGCTTTCAGACCAATATGTTGTTACTACAAAATATAAGGTATCGGTCTAATCTATAATATTAAGTAGGCAAATAACTTGCATTCAGACCATTATGTTATAATTGCAGGATATATATTATCGTCTAAGCTGCAGTAAAATTGCGTAGACTGAGAAACAACAGAGTATACAGTATGATACTACACTACACTACAGTATACGACAGTATGTTATACTACAAAGTGAAATATGTTGTTATCACACGATATACATTATCGTCTAGTCTGCAGCAAAATTACGTAAACATCTTGCATTCAGATCATAATGCTATTACCACAAGGTATATATTATTGTCTACTCCGCAATAAATTTAAGAAAATAAACATTAAATACACTTTTTTTCAAATATTTAATTGTTTAATATTTATTAGTCTAAAGCTGGATCGTGGCCTTTGTTTTAATCTTTCATAAAAATCTAAACAGATCTTTTAAAAAATTATCAATTTGGATTTTTCTTTTTTAGTTAAATGGACTTACTACAGAAAAAGCATAGAGTGTCATATAAAAACAAAACACACGGGGAAAAACTGAATAAATATTACAAAAGCAACTCGCATAAGCTTCTTGAAACGAAAGCAAGTCAAAGAACAAATACGAAATACCTTTCCTTGCTGAAAAGAAGCGACTCGGACGTATTTGAAAAGAAGGGAAGACTCAGAAAAAGGAAAAGAAAGAAGAAGGCTCCTCTGGGATGCGTCACTCATGTTTACTGAAGGCATCCAATTTCACAAAATTATCAAGATTAATGCACCACTTCAGGATGTGATGACTAAATAAGACTTCTTTGAGGCGGGCTGTTTCATTGGCGAGTAAAATAAATGATAGTTTCGTGAATTATTTGTTGATAGCGGTGAATGTAAGGTACAGCATGCGCAATGGTTGGAATCTTTGGTAGAAGAAGCACACATTCCAGTTCTTCTGATTTACCCCATATGACTTTATTGATAGTGGTGAATGTAAAACACAACATGAGCAATAGTTGGAATCTTTAGTACCTATATGACTTTTAAAAAATTTCCAGTTACCAATTTTAAGAAATCGGGTGAAAATTATCTAATTGTAATTTGCTGTACATTGTTTTAAAACATATTAGGGCTATTCTTTAAAATTCAGCTGAATTATTCTTTAATTAAATTTTTAAATTTTTTTTCTGTGAGTTAAAGCAATTAAAGTTTAGAAATTTGTGACTTTCCCGATATATACAAAATATGTAATTTCAACAGATAATTGTTTCATTTTCCTCTACTTCTTTAATCCTCCATGTCCTTAGTTCTTATTTTCTCCAACTTCTACTTTTTTTCCTTTTCTTTGAACTCAGAATTTGTTCACAATGAAGGCATTCAATTTTGATTTGAACTGATTTTGATCATAACTGATTTTTGGAGCTTGGTAAATAGCACTATTAAAAAAATTATTTTTTTACCAAATGAATTAAATGCATGTTTAATCTTACTTGTTAGGTATCTTGTATACCTATCTTGCACATGCGCACATTGCTATCTTGCATCTTATATATCTATCTTGCATGTGCAGTATCTTGTATGTTTATCTTGCAAGTACAGTTTCTTGTATGCCTACCTTTCACGTACAATATCTTTTATGCTTATCTTGCAAGTACAGTATTTTGTGTGCCTATCTTGCACGTGCCGTATCTTTGTACGCCTATGTTGCAGGTACAGTATCTTGTATGCCTATATTGCAAGTACAGTATCTTGTCTGCCTGTCTTGCACATACAGTATCTTGTCTGCCTGTCTTGCACGTACAGTATCTTGTCTGCCTGTCTTGCACGTACAGTTTCTTGTATGCCTACCTTTCATGTACAGTATATATGTTTATCTTGTGCGTACAGTACATTGAATGCTTATCCTGTATCTATGAACACTTATCTTGTGCCTATAATAAATGTTTATCTTGTATGTGTATTGAACGGTTTTCTTAAATGTTCATTATCTTGTATCCTTGTCTTGTACTATGCTTATCTTATACATATAGTACCTTGAAAACTTATTTTGTACGTATAACCTTGAATGCTTAACTTGTTCGTGAAAAAAACTTGAATGGTAAGTACAGTACCTTGTATGCTTTACAATATCTTAAATTCTTTTCTTGTAATAACAGTATCTTGTATACCTTATACTTACATTATATTGTGTATCACAACAGATTTACATAGTTCCTCTGTTTTATTCATTTCCTGATATTTTTAAGAAATTTTTTTAAACAAAGAAATGTCTTCAAACTTAATATTTTGCAGATAAACACACTCTAGACCATTATACTTTTTCGTAATTCAGCTTGGTATAAATACAAGAATAAACTAACAGGCAATTATATTTTCTAAATTTGTAGAAAGAAATCTTTAGCGAAGACATTATCCGACTTAATCCCACATTATCTAGAAAACTTTTATAACGAGGGCTAAAATAAATTATTGATTCACATAAAGACAGTTACAAGATCCACGTAAAGAAGATTTTTCAAGTTGTTTTTGTGTTTGGTTTCTGTCTGTGTTTTGGTTTTGTGGAATTCTTAATAGCTTTTTTTTACCTGAAGAGAAAAAAAAATTTCCTTTCTACTAAGAATATTTTTAGAAATATTTTCGTGCACGATACTGGCATTTATTAAGAATCACTCTCTTGTTGTTAAACGTAAAATAGGGAAAAGTATTTTTGTTTTATGTAATATTTTGATGTTAGGGATAATTTCGAAATCAAAAAGTAATTTGGAGATTACTTTTGATCTTAATATCTCTCTAAATGGGTTAATGAGGGGAAATTTTCCCCATTTGATGTGAGCTTTGGTAGTCGCATCTAAAGCAAGAACACAAAGAAGGAACACACAAAGAAGGTACAAGAAGAACAAAGCAAACAGACAGAAAGACAGCAACCGACAATAAGTCGGTCTCACACACCACAAAAAGTCGAAGGGAGAGAGAGTAAATAAAGGGGTAGACACTTTAGTCCATGAGGCCCCTGGCCTCCCAATACAACCGCAAGACTTCTCCTTGGCGCTGAGCCTCCCTGTTCAGTCCTGGACATTTCAAAAGATGTTTGAATTCAGAACATCTTTTGATTCCATCTTTGTTGTTCCAGCTCTACATATTGGGCAAGTGTTCGAGGCGAGGACACCTATCCTGTTAGGTGTTCCGCAAGACAATCCTGTCCGATTCTTAATCGAAAGTTCGCAACCGGCTCTTTACGTGGTCTAATTTTCAAAAAACCTATTGGGTAAAGAAAGTATAGGAAACAAGTAGGAGTGCTGACATGTCTATTAAAAAGACTCGTAAAGATGTATTTTAAAAAGTCTATACAATCCAAATATTTATTCAAACGAGTGTAGCTATATTATAATTAACTGCTGTCTACAATTATCCACATATATGTGTCAAAGTAAATTTTTTATTCATTAAATAAATGGAAGAATAAATCATTGCCTTTTGAGGATCTCTTCATGCATTTGTATCATTACTTAACATACGCTCAGTTTGCAACGCTGTAGGCAAATGCATCATCGGCATTTTTTTCCAATTAATTTTTTTAAAAAAACTTAGTTACTTTATTTGCCTTAACTTTTGACATAAATTTCAAAAACATAAATATCTAAGATGTTAATATCATAATTTAAAAAAAATATTTAATGCTTTGTAAGAGAAGGGATCAATTGGGACTTGCCTGTGTTTGTGCTACAGTGGTAAAATAGTCAAGCAAATAGCTGCTGAACGGATTATACCGAGTATACTCGTATATTATAGTTTGTATCTTTCAGGAACATCATGAATTATCTCGTATGAAAAGAATTTTGTAAATCTGGAATAAAGCTAGTAACTGTGCTGCCTTGTATGGTTCTAAGACAAATTCACTCGTGATATCATATATCCGGCAACAGCCATTCTATCACAATTTCATGTTGTTTTACAGACATTATACTTATCCTTTATTACCCAAAAGTTGGGCGATGAGCTATTTTTGTCTTTTTATTTATTGCTTATAACCGTTAACAATTACTTTTCGGTGTTTTTTCTCACAATGTGTAATGGTGAAGACATTTTAGTGATAATAGAAAGGTGTATTGTATATGATTTGGAAAGTATTAACGAAGAATCAGAGAATTATAGATCTGATTCTTATCAGAATGGCTACATTTATACTTCAACTATAATAAATAATAATACAGCAGTAAATAGTAATAAAGCAGAATGAAAATTATATTGATTATTATTGCAACAATTGTATTAACAATTGTAACAAATCATATTTTCAATTTTAGTAAAAAAAAATTGTTCTGAAACTAAACTGTATTTGAAAAAATTTTCCTTTAAGTGTTTAAACTACCATGAATCCTAACTTTAAATAGTTTTCAATACACCTGGATCCTTTTTATAGAATAAGGCCATCACGTTCTGAGCTTTAAAAAAAACACTGAATCCTTAGCATGTAGAAAACTATAAATAACCCCAAAAGTCCGCAGATCAATTACAATTGGCACAAGTAATAAACAGGACAACCACAGAATAAGAATAAAACAAACAAATGTGACCTAGACTTACTCAACAGGAAAATAAAGGGTATCCTAGAAAAGAACTTGGGGCATAAGGATAAGAAACGTTAAGTCACCCTGGGGCAATGTATTCCGCATTCACTGATGACAGCAAATCTTTAGGGACTAGGAAGATTACTGTAGTCCGCGGGAATTGTTGACATCGTGCTGAGCTAAAATAAGTCAAGCCCCCGGAATCGAGTTACTCCGTTATTTAACCTAGCGAGTGAATCGTTTATTAAGTTTCAGAGCTATCAGTGTGCTAAGCGTAGTTCTGTGTAAAAGAAACTTCTTACGTAAGACAATTCATGGCCAATGCTGGCAACAGTTGATACTTTCATGATATTTTAAATACTTGTGTTTAAGATCAACAGGTATTTGGTACAGTCCATATAAATTACGTTTGCATAAGTGCAAAGTAATAAATATTTTATTTTGTAGTAAACTAATCGCGACTGCATATTTAATAAAATTATATATACAGGAGTATTATTTATAATTAAATATATACATGAGTATTATAATTAAATACATACAGGAGGATCATAATTAAATATATACAGGAGGATTATAAATGAAGTCCCACTTTCAAAATGCTGGGAAAAAAAGAAACACTTCAAACAAGAGTTCAAATATGAACTGAAGGTACTTGAAGAAGGGGGAAACGGTATGGCATCAAAAAAAAGTTCCAAAAAAGTAAAGTTTACAACCTACAAGTTCCAAAGATTTTTCCCATCTAATTTGGTATGACGTTGTCTTGGTAGATGGGTTTTCCCCTTAAAGTGTTACAACTCTTGAATGGCTTGGAAGTCATTTTTTCCGTCAAAAAACCGAAACAATCAAGCACATTGAACACTACATTTGGTTTAATGTGCAACTCATGCCCAACCATTGTCCTTTCAATTTAAAATATCACTGGCAGCCGAATTCACTTTCTTTATGCGCTTACAGCAACATCTATTAATACACTTTGGAACTTTTTTTGATGCCGTACTGTCACCCCCTTCTTCAAGTTTCTTAAGTTCAAATTTGAACTCATTGTGACGAGTGTTCTTTTTTTACAGCATTTTGAAAGTAGGATTTTAATTATAATCACCCTGTACTTACTTTTGTTACAGATTAATAAAAAAATAACATACATAATAGATCCATTTATGAAACGAGTTTTATAGATAAATCAAATTGCTAAAAATGTTAAACAAAAAGCATAAAATTGTGAACAAAATTTATGAGTATGCATTTGGTCATATTTAATATTGTTATTATAATGTTAAAATTGAAGAGGCAAAAAAAAAAAAAAAAAAAAAAAAAAAAAAAGTTAAATTTAATAAAATTATTGCAATTTATTTCTGAAACTCGTATTAGAAATGTACTTTTTGTACTTAATTATTTATTGTTAAATAAAATTAATTATAAGCAATATTAGTGAAAGCAGACGTTTATTATATGAGAAAGAATTTTAAAATATGTTTCATAGATATGTCATTGTTATGCTTCTGAGAATGTATTATAGAGGCTTTAAAATATAGATATTGATTAAGTTAATATTATTGGAGGAAGTTCCAGCAGTAACATTCTTCAGGAAATAAACTGTTAAAATTGTTAAATAAACTTCAGTTACCATTGTACAATAATGAAAATAATTTCGAGCTAATAAACAACGCTATTATCATTTTAGAATCCACTTTAAACCGTAATATGACTTTTTCCAGTGTAATATGACTGTAGAGCGTTGGCACAGGGTTGACAACCCTACACCGTAAAAAGCAAACATATCCTGTCTCGAAATCTGCCAGTAAGCTGACAAGTCTTGGCCCATCATGGTGTTGTAGCGCAACTGATGATTATCATTTTATCATTCTTAGTTTAAATGTTCATTTAAAAAACGTAAAAACCTTTCCTAAACTTTTTTGTTTTATCAGTTAATTACGTAAATAAGATTTTTTAATGTGGTTATTAGCATATAAAGGAGTGAAATTGTTATATAAGTAACTGAACACTCTCAACAAAATGCAATTAACTATTTTATGATAAAGAAAATTTCATTTTCCCATGGTTAGAACAACAGTGCAACAGTAAGTTCATGTCAGTTATTACAATAGCTTGCAACAGGATAATTAATTAAAGGTTCTGGTTGTAATTAATAGTTTCAGACTTTCATGCTGTAGAATGTAACAAAGCACTTTAATATACGACATTAGGAAAGAGTGATATGCATTTGACCACTAAAGAAAACGTTCAAACTATTTTCTAAGAGGAAGCTCTTGGTTTATGTTATGCTTTGACTCTAATAAATTAACTCTGATGCTTGTCATCTCGTATAGAATAGCTGTGTTCATGTATTAAAATTTTTTATCGCTTAAATTTAAAAATTATTAATTAAGAGGCCATTTTTATTCTTTGTGCTGTATTTTATGCGTACTAAAAATTAAACATGAACAAAAATTAATAATTTATTTTTTACTTAAATAAAGACTAATTTTTGTACTAAAACAATACTTTGTAACATTTGCCTCCCCGAATATTTTTTTTAGAAATATAAAGATTAAGATTTTGTAATAGATTGGACACTTTCACTTAAAATTTTTCAGAATGCAGATTTTAAAAATCTTTATTGATTCTTATTTACATCTATAAAATATTCATTGAAGTAAAATATTTTATGAATTCAAATGAAATTGGGCAACATATGATGTTGTTGTTTCTTATCCCACTTGGTAGAAATCTAGACCAAGCCTACGAAGGTTGGTTTGTTGAAGCCACTTGGTTGAAGGGAAAGGGGGCAGCTTCAGTTGAGATGGAGCATCCGTAGGTAGAAATCTGACTTGCTCCTTGATGCTCTACAGTCATATGAGACCGGGACATACCCCTTAAAGTGGCACCGAGTGACACTCGGCTATGCTCAAAAACATATAGTTCAGTTTAGTTTAAGGATCGGGTAGAAATTTCATTCCCAACAATTAAAAGCAGCTTTCCCTCTACGGTTAATGGACTACCCTATATAATATTTTTCCCTCTAATATTTCTTGTCGATTGAATTTTCCTTCAGTGGGTGTCCTGGTCAGAGTAACTTCAAATTTTTCTTTAAACATTTTTTAATTGAGATACCCAAACAGATATAGATTGAATTGAACACCTCTTGTGCGAAGATGGACTTTTTATAATCAATTAATTTCAAACATACAAATGAATGGCTATTACTCCTACAAGTTCTTGAAGCTGTCCCCTTTTCCCTTCAACCTTGAATCCATAAGAGTTCGTGGACTTGGTCTTGATGTTTACCAAGTGAGATAAGAAACAACAACAACAACAATTTTTCAAAACAATAGATTGTCGAACAAAAAGCATGTTATCAAGCAGGGTCCCTTCCTCTATCTCTTTTAAAAATCGTTGAAGTCTCTTTACAGACGATATATTTAATGATTTCATTCTAAAAAAAATATGGATATAAATATCTATTAAATCATTTTTTGTCGAAATCATCGCAAATGGTTGCCATATATCTCCCAGATAAAAAACATCAGAATAATTTTAACATTGGTACATGATTCTTCAACGATTTTATTCAATTAAACAATATAAAACACACTTTATATAAACAACAACAATAGTTCTTCCCGGAACATTACTTTTACTTCTCTCAAAAGAAACAGTGCAAATACACATACCTGGGATGTTCTCTCAGCACAGCTGTTAACACAACTTGGGGTTTTATTGAATTGTGGAAGACTTGATGCAAATATAATGCAAGAAATTATTCTTTCCACAGAAAAAAGAAAGAAAGAATACGGTCATCTTTTTTTTTCGCAAATGGTGGACGTTTGACTATCAAGTCATTGGCTACTTATCCGGTCTTACAAGCAATGCATCAAGAAAGAAGCAGCTACTACACAACAACATCTAACACAAAGAATGCAATAAAGCTTTGAACATTTTGCTGTGATAACTGGTTCGATATTGAGTGTCATGTTGGAAAAAAATTTAAAACTCCAATTAAGCAACATGATTATGATACGGAACACCATAATGTCCATCGAATCTAATTGTTTTAAATGTCTTTGTTTGTAGCTGATAATCATTAAACTAAACTAGCTGATAATCATTAAACAAAACTAGCTGATAATCATTAAACTAAACTATCTTGATAACTAAAATGTTGTTGTTGAATGCTTTGAAACCTGACAAATAATTGACAAAAGATAAAGTTTGCAAAAAAATAACACTTTTTAACATTTGTTGTTGTTGTTTCTTATCCCACTTGGCAGCAACATCTAGACCAAATCCATACACCCGTGTGGTCTCATGGAAGGAGGGAGACAGTTTCTGTTATGATGGAGCACCCTGAGGTAAAAGTGTAACTTGGCTCCGGGATGCTGACTTTTTACAGGGTAGGGTTGTGAAGTTACAGTTACAGGGTTTAATGTGGATTCCACACCACTATAAACATCCGTGGTACCGCAGGGACACGAACCCGACATCTGTGGCACCGAGCACCAAAGCACTAGCCACTCGGTAATCAGGCCCTTTTACATTTGCACTGTCTTGTTGTCTAGCATAATGGAATGACATTTACACAATGCATTATTTATGGTACATAAAAGTTTTCAAAAGTTAATACAGTAATATGTTCATCATTTGATTAAACAAATGTGTTTAACTATTTATAATAATTCAAAAACCTTTTCTAGCAAAACAAATAAAAATAACAACAACCTATAATCGCCCTTAATAAAGAAAATTCGTTTTAATAATCTTAAATATAATGGAGCTACAGCAGCAACAAGGAACGGCGAGTTAACAGCTCCATTAATGAACCTTTAAAAGTGCAACATGTTTATCTATAATAGCACCTTTTAAAAGATTCATTAAGTCTCCTCGTTTTTTTTTATTTGTCCAATAGCAGCCCATAAGGAAGATCATTGGCAAAAAGAAGAAGAACTTAAAATTTCACTACAGGGAAGATAAATGACGCCAAAGTAAATGATTCCTTTTGGCGACCGCCTGGATAGTCCGCTAAGATCATCGCTCTTCCGTAAAATGATATCACTGAGGCGGAAAAAAAATAAAGGAAAAATATTAAGTAGCTACTCAGTATCTTGAGTACATGTAGTACCTTGCCGATTACCCGTTAAAGGAAGGCACGATTGGGGGAAAAAAGGGAAAAAATAGGGATTTTCTATCCTGTTGATGCTCGAGTTATTTTCTAGTATGGCGTTATAGTTAGAGGCGGGTGGTGATGTCTTTTATTTATTAGTAGCTGTGGTTGAATAAATTGGAAATATCAGAGTTAGGAATAAATAAATAAAAAATCGATGATTAGTTAAAGATAAAGAAGTTTTTTTAAGCTAGTAATTTTGACTCGAGTTTTTATTTTCTGCAAAAAGGTTTGATGTAACAATTTATTTTACGATAACCGTTGCACGGTTGAAAAGCTGGCTATGAAACTACTGAGATAACTTGGTCTTAAAATGATACACTGTCCTGCGCTCTAGAAACATGCATTGCTGCTGTTGGAATGATTAAATGGGTGTTTTCTGGTGTTATTCACATGCAACATGAATATGTTCTTTTTTATCTTGAAGACTCCTCCAGGATGACATTTATGTATCATTCTTTTGTGGGTGGAAAACCCATCTTTGCTATGCCACAGAACTGCCACGCCAGTAATGAAATCAAATTATTCGTGTTAAAGTTTTTTTTTCTAGTGCAGCTGGCAAACACTTAGACGGGCCTGAATGGTCGAGTAGCTAGCGCTCTGGCACTCGGTACCACAGGTTTCGGGTTCGAGTCCCAGCGATGCCATGGATGTTTGTAGTATCCACTTCAAGCCGGAATCCACTTCAAGCCGTAGGTCCCAGACTTATATGACTGTAAGATCATCAAGGAGCAAAAGTTAGACTTCTACCTACGGGTGTTCCTTCCCATGGCACCACCGGGACTCGAACCTGACATCTGTAGCACTGTACGCCAGAGCACTAGTAATTCGGCCATCAAGCCCCTTTAACATTTGTACTGTCTTGTTGTCTAGCATAATGGAATGACATTAAGAAGTTTACACAATGCACTATTTATGGTCGAAAAAAGTTTTCAAAAGATAATACAGTAATTGGTTCATCATTTAATTAAACAAATTTGTTTAACTATTAATAATAATTACCACAACCCAGATTTCAAAATTCTTTTCTAATGCAAAAGCAAATAAAAATAACAACAACCTTTAATCGCCCTTAATAAAGAAAATTCGATTTAATAACCTTAAATATAATGGAGCAACAGCAGCAGCCAGGAACGCCGATTTAATAGCTCCATTAATGAACCTTTTAAAGTGCAACATGTTTATCTATAACGACACCTTTTAAAAGATTCATTAACTCGCCTCATTTTATTTTGTCCAATAGCAGCCCGAAAGGAAGATCATTGGCTAGGAGAAAAAGAAGAAGAAGCGACCAACTTAAAATTTCATTACAGGGAAGATAAATGACGCCAAAGTAAATGATTCCTGTTGGCGACCGTCTTGGTAGTCCGCCAAGATCATCGCTCTTCCGTAAAATGATATCACTGAGGCGGAAAAAAATGAAGGAAAAATATTAAGTAGCTACTCAGTGTCTCGAGTACATGTAGCATCTCGCGGATTAACCGTTAAAGGAAGGCACGCCTGGGGAAAAAAAAAGGGAAAAATAGAGGTTTTCTATCCTGTTGATGCTCGAGTTATTTTCTAGTGTGACGTTATAGTGAGAGGCGGATGGTGATATGTCTTTTATTTATTAGAAGCTGTGTTTGAATAAATGGGAAATGTCAGAGTTAAAAATAAATGAAAAAAAATCGATGATTACTTAAACACAAAAAAAATTGTATAATAAAAAAAATAGATATTTAATCTGGCAATTTTGACTCGAGTTTTATTTTCTGCACGAAAGCTTGATGTAACAATTTATTTTACGATAACCTTGCATGGATGACATAGGCTATTTATGAAACTACGGAAATAACGTGATCTTAAAATGATACACTGTCATACGCTCTAAAACTATGCATTGTTTTTTTTTTCTATTGCACATAGACGGTTGTCTTTTCTGTCTTAAGGCAAGCGCCGCACCGAAGTTACTCACTTAGCACTACCCCTGAGGTGCGTGTAGCTTGAAGATAAGCTACGGACGCAGATTAACATTACCCCGCAACTCTCTACGATCCTGTTAGACAGGGACCTACGGTTTAAAGTGGATTCCAAACCACTATACGCATCCATAGCCACGCCAAGACTCGAACCTAAAACCTGTATCACCGAGCGCCAGAGCACAAGTCCCTCGGCTATCAGGCCCCTTTAACATTGTACTGTCTTCTTGTCTAGCATAATGGAATGGCATTAACAAGTTTACACAATATATTTTTTATGTTAGATAAAAGTTTTCAAAAGATAATACAGTAATTTGTTCATCATTTTATTAAACAAATTTGTTTAACTATTTATAATGTTCTTGGTGTTTTTCACATGTAACATTAATATCTTCTTTTTTATTATGAAGACTATTTGAGGATGACATTTATTATCTTTCTCTTGTGGGTGTTAAAGCCGCCATTGCTATGTCACAGATCTATCATGCCAGTGGTGAATGAAATTACTCGCGTTAAAGTATAAGCAAAAAATAAGTTCAATGCGATTATATTGCTTAAAACATCCTCAATTTACTTATTCTTTGAGGGCTACGTTCAATGAACAAAATAACAAAACCTTGTATATTTCCCATGCAAAAAAAAAACCACTTTAACATCTGTTGTGGTTGTTTCTTATCCAACTCTATAGACAGCAACATCTAGACCAAATCCATGAACCCGTGTGGTCTCATGAAAGGAGGGAGACAGCTTCTGTTGGGATGGAGCACGCTGAGGTAGAAGTCTGGCTTAGGTCCGTGACGCTGACTTATTACAGTGTAGGATTGTCAGCCTTACGCCCTACCTCTCTACAGTTATGTTACACCGGGGCCTACGGTTTAAAGTGGATTCCGAACCACTACATACATCCATAGCCCTGCCAGGATTCGAACCCGAGACCTGTGGAACCAAGCGCCAGAGAACTAGTCACTCGGCCATCAAGCCCCTTTAACATTTGCCCTGTCTTATTGTCTAGCATAATGGAATAATATTAAGTAATTTACACAATGCATTATTTACGGTAGATAAAAGTTTTCAAAAGATGATACTACAGTAATTTGTTCATCATTTAATTAAACAAATTTGTTTAATTATTTATAATAATTACCACAACCCTGATTCAAAAACCTATTCCGAACAAAACAAATAAAAATAACAACGACCATTAATCGCCCTTAGTAAAGAAAATTCGTTTTAATAATCTTAAATATAGTGAAAACTACAGCAACCAGGAAAAGGCAAGTTAATAGCTCCATTAATGAACCTTTTAAAGTGCAACATGTTTATCTATAACGACACCCTTTTAAAAGATTCATTAAGTCTCCTCGTTTTTTTTTTTTATTTGTCCAATAGCAGCCGGGAAGGAAGATCATTGGCAAGAAGAAGAAGTGTCCAACTTAAAATTTCACTACAGGGAAGATAAATGACGCCAAAGTAAATGATTCCTGTTGGCGACCGTCTTGGTAGTCCGCCAAGATCATCGCTCTTCCGTAAAATGATATCACTGAGGCGGAAAAAGAATATAGAAAAAATATTAAGTAGCTACTCAGTATCTTGAGTACATGTAGCATCTCGCGGATTAACCGTTAAGGAAGGCACACGCCTGGGGAAAAAAAAGGGGGAAATAGGGATTTTCTATCCTGTTGATGCTCGAGTTATTTTCTAGTATGACGTTATAGTTAGAGGCGGGTGGTGATATGTCTTTGATTTATTAGCAGTTGTGTTTCAATAAATTGGAAATATCAGAGTTAAGAATAAATAAAAATAAAATCGATGGTTAGTTAAAGACAAAAAAAGTGTATAGTAAAAAATAAAATTTATTTAAGCTGGTAATCTTGACTCGAGTTTTATTTTGTGCAAAATGGCTTGATGTAAAATTTATTTTACGATAATCGTTGCACGGATGACAGAGACTGGTTATGAAACTGCGGAGAAAACTTGATCTTAAAATGATTCACTGTCATACGCATTAACAACATGCATTGCTGTTGTTGGAATGATTGCATGGGTGTTTTCTTGGAGGTTTTTTTCGCATGTAACATGAATATGTTCTTTTTTATCTTGAAAACTCCTCCAGGTTGGCATTTTTCTATATTTCTTTTCTGAGTGTGAGAACCACCTATGCCGTAGATCTGCCATGCCAGTGACAAAGTCAAATTACCCGTGTTAAATTATACGAAAAATAAGCAAGTTCAATGCAATTATATTGTTTAAAATATCTTTAATTTACCTATTCTTTGAGGGCAATTCGATGAGTAAAATAACAAAGCCTTGTATGTTCCTTATTCAAAACAAAACAAACACAATAAGTCTTAAAAATTAACTTTCAGCTTAATAACTATTTTTGGTTTACTCTGGGAATGAATATTTAAATAAAGCATGGATTCTGGCATAGAACAACGACTTGACCTGACTTGATTGGTTCTATGCTGTAATACATACTTTATTTAAATACACGTAGTAGAATATTAAGTCCATAAATCTACATCATGGCAGTTCTCGGAACATCTATGTTATTGATGAATCTTCTTACAGCCAAGTGCTTTTAGAAGTGTCCGATGAAATGAAAATAATTGAGTCTCAAGTGAAGATGATAGCCCCTGCCATAACAGCCTGGCGGTTTGTCTTGCCATGGCCTAGACTTCAACAAGTTCAACAAGTCTTAAATGCAGAATTTTTTCATGCATTTAATTGCATTTCTTCATTTCTTTTTGAATAGACATGTGATAATTGATATTTCACCATGCTAATATAATACAATGGTCGTTTGCTGTTATTAAAGTAGAAAATTTAGTTAACAGGAGGATATTACATCTACACGAGTTCTTGTTTACCTTAGGTATTAGGCATCATCTCATAGTTATGAGACACATTAGCTCAGACCTTCTGAAACTTTTACATTTGGCGACTACTTTTACACGAGCAAAGGATTTTGAGACCCCCGCTATAGAAATGCATTAACTAAAAAGAAAAAGGAATTCAAATATTTGCTGATAATAAACAGCTATTGTGTATACACACATATTTCAAAATAGTTATTGTGTATACACAAGAATATAATTTAACAATATATTGGATACAAAGTCAAATATTCATACTTATAAAGTGGATGTGCTTCTTTAATTTTACATAAAGACTTCAAAAGAATGAATATTCAAAACGTAAGACCTATTCACTCTTTTGCAGAGGTGGGTCGATTTTATATACTTTAAGGCTGCTTAGCATAAATACATAGTAAAGAATAGTAGAAGTATGTTTAGCGCCATTTCTGAGAATGTTGTAAATTATGTCCTGATTAAAATTTATTTAACGCTTTTTCGTAAAACTAAAGTTTTAACCTGCGTCGCTCATTAAATCGATTAATTCTTACGAACAGTTTTTAAGTGGAATTTTTCAGACAAAATCAATCCAATAAACCTTATAAAAATGAATTTAATTAACTCTTAATTAAGATAGTACACTTCAAAAAAATTTGATTGATATTTGCGTAGTGTTTCCTAAAAGGTTTGAATTAATTTTTGTATGAAGAATATTTTTTGTGGAAGAATGTAATGTGGTTTGTTTTGCGCCATACTCTTTTAAGAACATTTTAAACTTGTTTTTTAAAAAAACTACTTTGGTTTATATATACTAAAAAGAATTTTTAGTTTCTTTAAACGATTGTTAATCAATATAAGTATAAAATTTTAAAATTTAATAAATTCTACCACCAAACAAAGCAGTCGAAACAATTTGTAAACTATTTAGAAAATACGTACTAAGACGATCAGAAAATGCAAAATTGTACAGTTAAAAATTCGATTGGATAATGTCATTTATCTATGATATTCACAGAAACTTATTGAATTAGCTTTTTTTTCTCGGATATTCTAGATAAATAATAAACTTTCTGGAAAATGTAACCATTTATTATTTACAATTTGAACATTTGTTGCTATTAAATTTCCTGCCAACCTCACAAAATTGTTAACAAAACTTTCGCCAAACTATAGAGTTATTTCAGAATTATTGTATATTAATACCTGCCTGGTTATTATTATTTTTTTGCGAGCTAATTGCGAAATTTAAAACTGAATAACAAACCTTTATGCTAAACTGGTGATTAAATTCTGGTTTATATACAGTGTACGGCCAACAGAAATTAATATTTTGTTATAAATCAAAATCAATAAACACTTTTAATTATCTAAAGTCTGTTAATCAAACAATCTATTATACATAATAGTATATTTTAGGCAACGTTGTACTTTTTTTTTTTTTTGGAAAAATCATTATTTATTCGTAAGGAAAATAAAACCGAATTCTAAAATAACTTGAACCTTCTCATCTTCCGTTCAACAAGAAACTCTATTCGAGCAACTTTGCATTTGCCAAGAGAAACCGATGCCTCAATTCTCAAAATCAAAAACACATTACCAGAGCTGCTCTCTCTCCAAAAAAAATTCAATTTCCCCAGAAACCCAATGCATAAAAAAGGCTTTATCATCAGCTACACTAAAACCGGCAAAGAAGCCGTTAAGCACTTCCTTACCATTCCCTCTCCCATGCCATTATAAAAACATAAACAATTTGTGTGTGTGAGTAGCGGGGGAAAATGACTCGCTTAGAATAAGTAAATAGGATTCTGATCTTCTGATGAAGTTTGTATTGAAGTTGAGAATAAAGTCATACCTTTTTCTTTTTGTGATCAATATTTGGAAATTTGTTTTTCTTCAGACGCGAGGTGAAACAAATGTTTCTCTACTCGAAACTAATATAAAACGGAAGAACTACAATCTTTTGAGTTGAATTATGGGTCTCACAGTTTTTGTAGATATGTAAGTAAATTAATGTCTCCAAATACAAATATACATGTATTTACAAATATGTTATATATACAAATATTTAGGGTCTTTTCCAATTTTCTCTAGGGTAACAGCTTTTATTTTGTGGATTTAATACAAGGACTTCCAAAACCAGAGGGCCTCATATACGGCGATATATTGACGGCGAGTAGAACTTAAAAAAGAAAGTATATATATATGCTTTTATTGGCTATTAGTCCAACCAAGCCACCCTCATCAGAGGAAATATCCCAGTGTCGACATCATTTTCGGGAACTGAGGAAAAATAATAAACTTTGTGGGAAATGTAACCATTTGTTATTTACAATTCAAGCATTTGCTGCTATTAAATTAACCTAAATTATTTCGTGTTTAATTAAACGCCAACCTCACAAAATTGATAACAAAATTTTCGCCAAACTGAAAATATTTCAGAATTTCTGTATATTAATGCCTGCCTGGTTATTATTTTTTTTTTTCGTGAGCTATTTTACCAAATTTAAAATTCAATAACGAAATCTATGCTAAACTCATAATTAAATCCTGATTTATAAACAATGTACTTCCAACAGAAATTAATATCTTTTTAAATCAAAAGCAATAGATATTTTTAATTATCAAAAGTAATAAAAGTATGTAAATCAAATAATCTAATATAAATAATAGTACATTTTAGGTAAGTTAAGCTTTTTTTTGGAAAATCACTATTTATTCATAAGGAAAATAAAACCGAATTCTAAAATAACTGAAACCTTCTCATCTTCCGTTCAACAGAAATAACTCTATTCGAGCAACTCTGCATTTGCCAAGAGAAACCGATGCCTCAATTCTCAAAATCAAAAACACATTACCAGAGCTGCTCTTTCTACCAAAAAAAATTCAATTTCCCCAGAAACCCAATGCATAAAAAAGGCTTTATCATCAGCTACACTAAAACCGGCAAAGAAGCCGTTAAGCACTTCCTTACCATTTCCTCTCCCATGCCATTATAAAAACAAACAATTTGTGTGTGTGAGTAGCGGGGGGAAAATGACTCGCCTAGAATAAGCAAATAGGATTCTGATCTTCTGATGAAGTTTGTATTGAAGTTGAGAATAAAGTCATATCTTCTTTTTTTTTGCGATCCATATTTGGAAATTTGTTTTTCTTCAGACGCGAGGTGAAACAAATGTTTCTTTACTCGAAACTAATATAAAACGGAAGAACTACAATCTTTTGAGTTGAATTATGGGTCTCACTGTTTTTGTAGATAAGCAAGCAAATTAATGTTGCAAATACAAATATTTACAAATATATCATGTATACAAATATTTACAGTCTTTTCCAATTTTCTCTAGGGTAACAGCATTTATTTTGAGGATTTAATACATGGGCATATAAACTTCCAAAAGCAAAGGGCCTCGTATATGGCGATATATTGACGGTGAGTAGAACATAAAAAAGAAAACATATCTGTTTGATCTGTTTATTCCGCTGCCGGCAGTTTTGCATCTTACGGTGTAGTACGGTGTAGTCTTACGGTGTACGGTGTAGTCGACGCTTTGCGTAATGCCCTAAATTAATTGCAAATCCGAATAGAACAATTTTCTAGGGTAATCATCATATTTGACTCTAACTTTAGCTCTTTTGGCAATCAATTTCACCCTCACATATCAGTCTACTTCCATCGAAAAATGCATCGTCTTGACGCCCTTGCCTCAAAGGGCAAGGATACCATTCTACAGTGGATCCCAGGCCATCGTGGGATCCTGTGTAATAAGAAGGCGGATTCTGTTGCCAAAAAAGGGACAACCATCAACCAAACTTTTTGTAAAGACATCACTTGCCACTCGATGAAACTGATGATTCGAGACTTTTTCCGAAACACACTAATTGATAATTTCCCTGAAGGCAACTCATCCAAAACCTGGTTTAACTTTATTCTAAACATCACTGATCAGCCCAAGTTAAAAGCAATTGCCCTTTTCAGACTCCTGACGCGCTATGATTATTTGGTTAAACACCTTTTCCGGATGGGAATATTTGCAAGCCCAGAATGCCTGCTCTGCAGTCTTGAAGAGGAAATGTATTCATCCCACCTTCCTGTCAGCCCTGCACTTGTTTCCTCTACTGTACATGGTCGTTACTGGGGGCTGGGTCCCTTAAGGGCTAAACATGTCACTATGTGATTTCTTTCGTTTCTCGTTGTTGTTTTTATATTATGTACATTTTATTTTATTGCTTATTGTAGAACCCATCAGCGGAAATTATATATATATCAACTTTCTTTCTTTAATTTCCTTGTTTATTTGTTGAAATAAAAAACTAATTGTAACAAATTTAGCATTTAATTTGATTAATAAACGTGAATTTTTCAAAATAATAATAATAATTGTGATAATAATCATTTAAATGAATTTATTTTAAAGCAAATAATTCAAGTAATCAAAATAGACAAGTAGCGTAGTCAAGTTTGTCTTTCTGCTCCTGGAAGAAGATTTAAAAAACAAAGGAAAAAGATTGAGACCGATGTAAGTACCACTCGATATATGTATCATTTGATGTGGATTTAGGATTTATTTATTCTCTTCACTAGATATCCATAAGCAATTCGAAAATGCTATACAATGTTGATAATTTGATATCTACATAGTTGAAATTATCAATCAGTTCTATTTATACAGTTAAAATTCTCAACAACACAAACTTCATATAAATTTTCACAACCCACTTGCATGATAAATTAATTTCTTTAAAAATATTTCGTGACAAAAGATATTGTGGTGCGTGAGGACATTAACCGGTTACTTTTGATAACAATTTCTAATATTTTTGTTTATATCAAAAAACTTATACTAGAAATAAATCATACTCATACATGTAAAAAAGATTATAATGAAAGAAATCTTATTTTGCAATAATTCACCTAAATACTTTATCTAAATTTCAATACTCACTTAAATACTCAATTCTTTTAAGTATTAAATTCATATTATCAATCCAAAAGAAAAAGGTTTAGTATCAATTAGTAAATATTACTACATTATTTAGAACTCTCTATTTAAAAAAAAAATGTTATTTGCAGTCAAAGTTGTAATCTTTTCCTTAACATTTATAGAAAAACAATTAATGTGATAATTTGACCCTCAGATGTCAAACATTAAAAAAATGCACGCTAGGTCGAAAGAAAAAGTGAAATCAAACAACTTCAGCAGAAACTTTTTCTGTTTGCAGAAGCAAAACTTTTGCAAAATGTAAACAAAACTAGAAACTCAAGTAGTAAGAATCTCTCTCGATTTATCATGCAATTTGTTTTTTGTTATTACTATCATGACAAACTAAAAGAGTCAGAAGTTTTTTTCTTTTTTTATTCTTTCAATTTTGGTCTTATCAAATCTGAGAATTTCAGATCTTTCTCGTAAATCTGGAGCAAGGTTAAGGACAACTCAACTCCTACTTGGCAATGGACCAAGTCGAGTTGAGTAGTTATGAAAGTTTAGAATTTCTATCGCGCACATAAAAAGAATTATGAATGAAGTTCGTAGATGTGTCAAATCCACGAACATATTGAATAAAACGTAACTTGGGGATAAAGAATTAATGGAAGAATTCTTTTAAATGTTTTTAATACTAATCTCCAAGATATTCTATTCATTTGAAAACAGGAATCTCAGTAATGCATACAACTATAAACTGTTATTTGAAAATACTGCATGAGACATTTTTTATTATTATTTGATAAAATTTGCGCGTTTGTATACAAAGAAGTTTTCTTAAGCGTTGAATTTTTAATTTTATGATTTTCGTTTCTAATCATCTATGATAAAATTTTTAAATGAATTTAAGGATGCCAATTCAAATAATAAAAATCATAATATCATTATAAATATATAATTCTTCTGTACGTGTGTTTGTCACTGAACTCCTCCAAACGGCTGGACCGATTTTGATGAAATTTTTTGTGTATGTTAATGATATTATGTGTGGGTCCCTGAATGGCTTAGATTCACAATTGGACCCGATAGGTGGCGCTGCAATAAATATAATTCTTCTGTACTTGTGTTTGTCACTGAACTCCTAAACAGCTGGGCCGATTTTGATTCAGTGGGTCCCTGGATGGTTTAGATTCCTAATTGAACTCAGTAGATGTCGCTGTGATCAGATTCAAGGATTTTTTTCAGGGAAAGACAACGTCTCTAATATTTAATAAATTATAATGAAATGTTTTCTCATTGCTGTAATTGTAAACACCTTATATATTAAAAATTTTGCATTGCAACATCTATTATCAAAACTTCTCATAGAATAAATTGTATAATTATGTCATATTTATTAAACGTTGTATTTCAATGTATATTTCATATTTAAATTTTAATTAGCACCAAAATTATTTAAAAATTATAAAAATATAAAAATTAAAATATAAAAATTAAAAATTTGCTACTAATAAGAAACAAAAATCTAAAAATATGTTTATATTTTTTTAACTTTTGTTAGAAAATATATGCATATTATAATATATCTATTTTTTTTTTAAATTGCATTTTTTTTTACCATTTAAATATAATAGTTAAATCATAGTTATTATAAATACAAAGAGCATTGAACAAAGTTTTAAAAGTTTGGGGTAAGTCAGATGAACAAAAAAAAAGCAATCGTTGTTATGATTTCTGCTCAGTGTCTGACATCTCGGGATGGACAACTCATGAATAGTTTACTCGTGGATGGAGTGGAGTGCAGTTTCTGTGGAGCACTCGAAGGTAAAAGTCTGACTGTGAGCTGAAGAAGGAGGGCAGTTCCTTTTGAGAAAACTTTTAGAGGGGAACTACCCAGCATCTGCATGTCGGATGGGGATACTCCCACCAAGTAGTATGACGAATGAGGCAACATGCTAGATATCACAAACATCATCGAGCTTTATGCTCACCAGCGGCGCACGTTCTTACTAAAGCACGAGTCGGGCAGTAATTTTTTATTTAAACCAGTAGTCACATAAACATTATTGGGTGTTGTGCATACAGGAAGATAATGCTGAAAGATAAAAAAAAATACAGTGATTTGCTATACATAGAAACCATTTAAATGTTAAACTATTTAGAATATTGAAACGATGTTCAAATTGATACTGAAATTCGTGCCTCGCATTGAAAACCAATGAATCGGTACGACTTTTAAAAACATGTCAGGCATATACTGGCGCAGTCTGGATACATGTAAATTTTATTTTAAAAAATCGCATGAGACGAAAGAAAAAGGTTTAAAACGTAGAAAATGCCACTGCTCTAGTTTAGTAAAAAAAAGTAACAGTTTAGTATAATACAATCATATTTTCGTATACTACAGAGCAGGGTTGTCAGTCCCTACGTCCAACAGCCATATTAGACCGAGATCTACGGCTTAAAGTGGGTTCCGAACCACTACAAACATCCATGGTACCGCCGAGATTCGAACGCGAAACCGGTGGCATCGAACACCAGAGCGCTAGTCACTCGGCCATCAGGCCCCATTAAATAAATTAAGAAATAAAAATGTAACCATAATTCACTAAGCTGGAATTAATATTAAATTCAGGCTTGTGATCTATATAATTTTATTTATTTATTACCTACCAAATGTTTACCTTCACCTTTTACCCGAATGTTTGAAATAGTATCAAAAAGAAAAGTAAATTGACCCACTTTAAAAAAATAATAACACAGTTTTAGTAAATGTAAATATGAGGGATTTATATAAAAATCCACGCTTTATACTAAAGGGTTACTAATGTTTACTCTAAAGAACCCGCTTATTTAAATAAACATAAAAAATTTTTATAACAATCTTACACAATCTCTAGCAAATACAGAAATAACAGGTGTCGCATTTTCCTAAGTAGTTACTTGCAAATTTAACGACCGGAAATAACGAGTCGGCCGGAATTTAAGCTTCCATTTCTTTTCGACTAAAATCTCTGCCGAATCAAAAATCGTGAGCTTTTGAGGAAAACGAATTGGAAGAATTCCGACTTCGATGCAAACGAACAAGGCCAAATTTTTCCGCGGAAGAATAGTAAGAAAGTCGGAAAAGAATTGTCGAATAAGCGATTCCGAAGCGATATCCATCTTTAAAATGTCGTGACTTGGCGAAGAAAATGCTTTTCTTGCAGCCAAATAAGAATGGGAAGAATGACTTGAAAGAATTTTTAAGCTTTTGTGATCAGCTACGTTCGAGGATTTTTATCTGCTTCTAATGGAAGGATCGATTGAATAATAGAATATTGATATTTATAACATAATGCTACGAATATTAAATTTCCTCATATTCATCATTACTTTTAATTTTTAAATATAAAAACTCTCTGCAATGTACAAATTAATTAATTTTAAAAATAATTTTAATAGCATTGGAAAAATCGGTATTTATATATCACATCCCTGATTGGTTTGGTTTGGTTTGGTTAGTCGCTCTACGGTCATCTTGTGCACACTTTGGGCTAAACAGACCGGGACCTACAGTTTAACGTGGATTTCGAACCACTCACAAACATCCATGCCAACGCCAGGATTCAAATCCTGAAGCCTGGGATACCAAAGACCAAAGTCGCATACCTGATGGCCGAGTTGCTAGCTCTCTATGGCTCAGAACCACAGGTTTCGGGTTCGAGTCCCGGTGGTGACATAGATTTTTGTAGTGGTTCTGATTCCACTTTAAGGCGTAGGTCCCAGTCTAATATGACTGTAGAGTGTTGTGTACTCGCCTCCGTAGCATATCTTCAAGCTACATGTGCCGCCTGAGTAGTGCTATATGAGTAACGTCGATTCAGTCCTTACTTATAGCATGAAGATTAACTATCTCTGTATTGCCATCTGCATATCACATACATAAGACAATAGGCATAGAATAAATTATGTAAACTAACTTACAAAAATGCATAGACTTTTGAGGGGGTTTATTTTGTTCATAGAATTGTTATTATTACTAATATAATAATACACATGATAGAAATCATATTATTTTGTCTTAGTGAAACGTCACGGCAAAACCAATAAATAAAAACACATTCGCAAGACGTGTGCATATACTTGTGTTGCCCATCTGGAGGACCAATGGTAACGTAAGCAGATAACTGGGTGGAAAATTTGGGTTTAAATTCCTTGGGAACATCAACCGCAATCATTCCTTTCAGAAATGAGGAGAAACGATGGCGATAGTGAAGCGTCATGTTAAGCGTCTCGCCTCGATAGTGTCTCAGTACCTATTACGCCTACAAGAATTAGACCTATAACGCCTTCAAGAAGAGGGCCACTTCGAAGTTCATTTAATTTTTATTTATAAGCATATATAATATATATATACACTGACTACCAATGAGTATTTGGACACCTGTGATAGAAAAGAAAAACAAACATTATTCAAAATCAATAGTTGGTAGAGCCTCTACGAGAGGCAATTAAAGCGTGAACCCTCCGGGCATACTTTCCACAAGTCTTTGTATAACAGCTAGTGGTATTTTCTTCCACTCGGCTTGGAGAAGACATAGAAGTTTCTTCACCGATTTTGGACGGGTAGTGCACCCCTGAATTCGGCGATGCAACGCGTCCCAGAGGTTCTCGATAGGGTTGGGCTCTGGGCAGGCCAGTTCATTCGATGAACTCCATTGGCACCATACCAAGCCTTGGTTAACGTCGAAACATGACAACTGGCATTGTCGTCCTGAAAGTAACAGGGGTCCAATCCGTAAAACTGCCACAAAGTAGGAAGCACATTGTCATCCAAAATAGGGCAGTAGGCATCGGCGTTGAGCTTACCATGAATGGGGACCAAGGTTCCCCGTCCATACCAGGAGAAACACCCCAGACCATAATTCCACCTCCGCCGAACTTGACTGTTGGTACAATGCATTCTGGCAGGAGACGTTCTCCGGGCAGACGCCAGACCCAGACCCTGCCATCCGAACGGTAAAGGGTGAACCTTGATTCGTCACTCCAAAGAATCCGTTTCCACTGATCTACAGTCCAATTTCGATGTGCTTTGCACCACATTAACCGAACAGCGAGGTTGGACTTTGTGATTAAAGGCTTATGGGCAGCAGCACGACCATGAAAACCATGCAGATGTGCTTCCTTACGGATGGTATTCATTGAAACAATACTCCCGAATGCCTGTTGAAACTACTCACGGATGAGGGCCTTCGGTTGGGTGCGGTTCTTCCGAATTTCTCTGGTGAGCACTCGTCGGTCTCTATCTCCCAGTTTCGTTGGTCTGCACACTCGGGGCACATTCCGACAATCACCGCTCACCTTCCACTTCTTAATCACATAGGCCACTGTCGATTTTGGGTACTTCAGATCGCTAGATATGTCCCTTAAGGATCGGCCACATTTGTGATATCCGATAATTATACCGTTCTCGAAATCAGAGAGCTCCGAACTGCGCGGCATCTTACATGCGACTAATGCCGATGCTGTTTCCTACACGATATATACCGGCGGAGTCCTTGACGTACCTCAGGACCACAGATATCGTCATTTGCATAGGTGTCCAAATACTTATTGGTAGTCAGTGTATATACACGTATATATATAAGATTAAAAATAAAATTTGATCACAAATGCTCGATTAATACACTTCAATCCGAAGTCAGAGTTTTTTTAGAGTTCTCTAGTCTACGTCGAATCTAATTGTCCGGTCTACGGCAGACCTTATTTATCACACGGCGTTATACAAGAAACCACAAGAGGTTCACTTTGAGAAACAGGCGGAAACTCCGGTCTGTTCAGTCATTTCAGAGAAAATAAAAACACTTCTGGCCGACTCATCGTAGAACTCTGTCTCTCTCTTCTTTATCAAAAAAAATATCCTTTTAATACAATCTGTCAAGAAAGGAGTCAGCTTCCCTCACTTATCAGTGGAGTAGACATTTCTCAGCTCGTCGTCTATCACCCATCACGATGGAACAACTCATAGTATATCATATTCAATCTGTAGTTGTATCGACCTGTGAAGGTCGCACAGACATTCGCTAACTCATTATATACGATAGCGAATATCTGCTACCAGATTTGAGTGACAAATTGTTCTCATTAGTACAAAACTGTTGCATGTAATATAACTACCCACAATATTGCTTGTCTGCTGTCAAATTTGAGTGATGGGTTATTACATATATATATTTGAGTATGGGTTATATATACTGGTCAAATAAAATACATTCCTCTCTCCTGGGTATGAAGTGCCAAATTCTTCCCATGAGAAATAATGCTACAGTAGTCATGCTGTTTAGTTGGAGTTTTCTAGGTTTCCTCTCATACAACATTAAAAAGTTGGTCATATTATCTTAAAAATTGCCTCCCCATTATTGAGCTGTGAAGTCTTTGTGTTATATATAAATGGCACACGAAGCTATGCAATCTCTTCAAGTAATTGTTTGGGGATTTTTTTAATAGCATATACTTTATCTAAGTGCAAATTAATAATTATTTTGACCTTTCTAACAAAATATCTTAAAAGATCACAGATCTATTCTAAATAAATACGAAGTAAAAACATTCAAGACACATTTTTATTAAATATAACAGGTTGTGTTAGAAAGAATATTTTGTAATTATGACCAAATAATGCGAAGCAGACAAATTTAATGTGTGTCTAAATTTATTTATGCATTTATACTCAACAAATTCTTTCGTATTTTCTTCAAAACATGAGATGTAAATATATATATATATATATATATAAATTTACATTTCATGATTTAATAAACTCCTTGAAAAATTTTTAATTCTTTTCATATATATTATTCTTTGTGATAAGTTTTTAAAATAGAGTTATGACAAAGAAAAAGGACTGACAAATATTTAAAACAGAAACTACAAAATGCTTGTACATAAAGAAAAAAACCGATTACATAATTCTGGTGTAGTTTATGAAATATCTCATCAAAACCTTCTGTTCGGCATTTTTTTAAAACACAATTAACATGAAAATGAAAACATGTCACCAGATAAATGTGACAGGAACACCTGCTCAGATTTAACAGGGAAACTTTTAATTAATTTCATAAATCTTTACCCGAATCAGTTTAACGTTACATTGATAATGGAACGGCTAGTAATTTAATGAAAATATTTTGTAAAGTCCCGAGAAAGGCTAATTGCTTCCATTTACTATTTATCACATAAAATTAGCTTATATGTTCGCAACTTTGTTGAAGAAGTGTTGCTCTTTATGGGATATAAAGGTCTTTCAACGAAAATTGCTTCATATTTATATGGTATACGGGAAAAATTTAAAAGTTCTAACTAGATGTTGGGCCAATTGGCTAAAACTCTGGTACATGGCCTTTTAGAGGGATCCACTCCACATTTGCGTATTGAAGGGGAGAAAATCTGGAAAACTGCCCCCAAGTAGTCCAACTCACAAGGCAAGATACTGAACATCACCAAAGCCATCGAGTCTGCTCGTTTTTAAATGACCTGATAGCCAATAGGGCAGCGCTCTGACCTTTGATACCAAAGACTTCAGATTCGAATCCTGGCGGTGGCATGAATGTTTGTGAGTGATTCAGAATCCACATTAAGCTGCAGGTCGCGATCTAATTAGCCCGAAGTGTGAACAAAATCACCTAAGAGGGACCAAATCTCTAAATAGTGGAGCGACAAGCTTTGTTACAATCACCAATTCTACTCTTTTTTTCTATCAGTGACAGCAATTCACATCAAAATTGAGGCCAAGAATACAAACATTCAAACATGTTTGTTAATGCATATAAGTAAAATGAAGTTTAAATGTACAGTAATTGTATTTATAAAAACCAAATTTAAAAAGAATATTACAAGAAATTATCAACATATTGCTCAGATAGCAAAATTTATATTTAAAACACAAGATAATGCGAAAGGGGAAAAATAGGATTAATGAACGATGGGTCTAAGTCATGTAATAATTCGAACAACAACAAAAGTTAATTTCAAAATAAAGATTAAAAAAAAAGTGTGACATTCAGCCACACAAAGTCAGTTCTTGTCCATTACTGAAGAAGTTCAGTCAACATATAGAGGGCGCTGCTGATACGCTGCAGTAGATGTCATATATACGAAAGGAGTGTCTACAAGAGTGTTTTACGAGTTTTAGTTTTAATATGCAAAGGTCTTTTTTCCTAATGCAGCTGGCATACGCTTAGGCAATTGTCTTTGATGCCTTAAGGCAAGCGCCGCACTGAAATTACTCCCTTGGCACTACCTAGGAGGTGCGTGTAGCTTCAAGAAAAGCTACGGACGCGGAGTAACACTACCCCCGCAACGCTCTACAATCATGTTAGACCGGGACGAACAGTTTAAAGTGGATTCCGAACCACTACAAACATCCATGTCATCGCCTGGACTCGAACCTGTTGTACCGAGCACCGAGCTAGCCTCTCGGCCATTCAGGCTCGTATGAAATATAATAAAGCATTACAAAAAGTTCATATAAATGAACATTTTATTTTCTTAAATCATTTTGAAAGGACAAAGAGTACGCAAGAAAATTTATTAATAGGATATAAATGGCAAATATTAAGAAAAAATTAAATTTACAGTTATTTACAGTAAAAAAAAAATTAACTAGTTCAATTGAAAATCTTGTGTGGCAGCAGAAGAAGTCTGATTGGACTCTGTGACTCTCTATGGTCTTATGTGACCTACGGCTTAAAGTGGATTCCGAACCACTACAAACATTCATGACACCGCCGGAACTTGAACCCGAAAACTGTGGTACCGAGCACTAACCACTCGGCGATTCAGGCCCTTAATATGCAAAGGTGGTTATATGCAATTTAATATGGTATCTATCTTTAAAATAAAAATAATGGCAAAGAATAATTGCTATTAAAATTCCTACTAATGATTAATTAACTATATTAACTTAAAAGAAAGTTAATTCTAACAGAAATATTTCTTAATTAATTATATGGAACTTCCAAATACCAAGCGACAGAAGATTCTTCGAAAGATATTAAATATTATCTAATTAAAAACTCCCTTTTCAAAACGAGTGGTTGAGGTTCAGCCGAGTGAAAAATCAAACGGCGCGATTGGTTAAGGATTATGAAAATGTCTTTTAAACAAAAGAATAAATCAAGTCTATTTAGCTATACGGTCGGAGGGATCGCATTAAACCCGTCTCTATTTGCTTTCTATTTCGGAATTCATAAATATTAAAAAGCCATTCTATTTCAATTTTTTTTATCTGTTTTCATGCATTAAAGATGATTCCAGTCACAAAGTGTTGTATTTTTTTATATTTTAAGCAGTCTAATTTCATGGAAAAAATTACACTAAGAATGCTTATTAGAAAATAAAAATGAATAAAAAATTTAATATGAGATTTATTATTTTCGAAAATTTGAAACTGATTAATATGATTTCAATGCAAATAAGTTCGCGATTTTTTTTTTGTGTGTGTGTGTGTCTTAAAAACTGTTCCAATAAGACAACAACTTTTTCGTCTCTGAATTATTATAACTCTATACCAAGCCTTAAATCTTTAAAGAATGTTTTTTTCTCCGAATAAAATTTTTTTTTTCCTCTATAATTTTTTTTTACTAAAGTTGGAAATATACATTTTAGTATTGTATTATATAAATTCAAGTATTATCTTAACTAATCTGAACAGAAACATAGCAGTAGCGCTAGGGCGAAAGATTTCGGGTTCGAGACCCGGCGGTGCCAAGGATGTTTGTAGTGCTTCGGAATCTACTTTAAACAGTAGGTCTAATGGAGTCTATGGTCTAATATGAGTGTAGAGCGGTAAGAAGAATCTGACAACCCTTCCCTGTATCTAAAAAGAAACCCTCTCCTGTCTCGAAATCTGCCAGTAGGCAGACGGCCTTAACCCACCATGGGACTATTGCGACAATGATAATGATGATGATGATGAAAATAAAAATAATGGAAAAGAATAATTGATATTAAAATTCCTACTAAGGATTAATTAACTATATTAACTTAAAAGAAAGTTAATTCTAACAGAAATATTTCTTATTATATGGAACTTACAAATACCAAAGCGATAGAAGATTTTTGGAAAGATATTAAATTATGCAATTAAAAACTCCCTTTTCAAAACGAGTGTTTGAGGTTCAGGCGAGTGAAAAATCAAACGGCTCGATCAGTTAAGGATTATAAAAATGTATCTTAAACAAAAGAATAAATCAAGTCTGTTTAGCTATGCGGTTGGAGGGATTGCATTAGACCCGTCTCTCTATTTGCTTTCTATTTTGGAATTCATAAATATTAAAAAGTCATTTTATTGCAATTTTTTTTTTATGTACTTCCATGCATTAAAGATGATTCGAGTCTGAGAGTGTTGTATTTTTTTATATTTTAAGCCGTTTTATATATTCCGTGCAAAAATTACACTAAGAATGCTTATTAGAAAATAAAAATGAATAAAAAATTTAATATGAGATTTATTAGTTTCGAAATTTTGAGACTGATTAATATGATTTCAATGCAAATAAGTTCGCGATTTTTTTTTATTGTTGTTTTCAATATCTTAATTCGCCGCCTACATATAAAACAAAAATTTTAGAATCGTGTTATGTGCTGTTATTTTTTTTATGTCTTAAAAACTGTTCCAATGAGAAAACATTTTTTTTTTTAATGAATTCTTATAACTCTATACCCCGCCTTAAACCTTTAAAAATGTTTTTTCTCCAAATACATTTTTTCCCAGAAATTTGCTTATTAAAGTTGGAAATATACATTGTTAGAATTTAATAAGTTTTTTTCTTATTTTATTCACTTTTTATTATATATATTGAAATATTATTTTAACAAATCTGAACAGAACCATATCTTCTGCGCTAGGTGCCACAGGTTGCGGGTTCAAGTCTGGCGGTGCCATGGATGGTTGTAGTGGTTCGTAATCCACTTTAAACAGTAAGTCCCGTTCTAATACAACCGTAGAGAGTAGGGCTGAGAGTAGGTCCTGTAAAAAGAAACCATCTCGTGCCTCGAAATCTGTCAGTAGGCTGACGGACTTGGACCACCAGGAGCTGTAGTGCCAGGGAGTTTGTTAGCTAGTTAGTTCAGAATCATAATCCTACGATTCTTCTGCAGATTATTTAACAATACAACACTGCTATTATCCCTAAAAATGCCTAAAAAAGTTATTACTTTCACTTGTTTTCAAAAATACTACGAAGAGTCAGTGCAAAAGATCATAATGCAATCCGTAACACCTCGCCCATCTTTTGGGTTCAATAGTATCTCGAGTCTAATGTGCATAAAAAGATATTAAATCGTGATAGAATGATTTTTGTCCCGTTTATCACATAACGAGTGAACTCATGTTTGTCTTATAATAGTATAAGATAGCCCAAAAGTATTCATTGTAATCCAGAATTAAAAATTCTCACGAGTTAACTAGTGAAGTTCTTAAATGATACAAATTTATGAAATAAGAAATTGAGTATAAGCATCTTCTTACTGGTAATTTTTTAAGAACAATAAAAACACATTTGTGTTTAATGTAAAAAAATTAAAACATCCAAGGTTCCAGAACAATGACAACAAAGAATGTTAACCCATCTCACATCAGTTTTATTTTTAAGTGACCTAGTTTGATTGACGAGTATCGTACTCGGGTCCTTTTACTCCAAAAAAACTGCAACCCTGTTTTCGACTACACCCCCTGCATGATTCATGGCAAATAGGAAAGGCAAGCTGAAATTCGCTATGATGTTTATGAGGAGGCCCGATTAAGAACAGCTTAATAGCATGTAAACGTCTCACATCGACTCTCGGTCTGCCTGATGGCTGCTCTCAGTTTTTCTCCCATACTGCACGTAAATGTAGGGCAATTACCTATAAAACCCTGTCTGAAGGCAATGCCCACTCTTCATCACCTGTTGATGAGCGGGTCGTAGTATTAATAAGTGAGACACTTCTAAAACATCGATCTACAAGAACACAACACCTGTTGCGAGTAATTTTGTGAGGGTATTAGTGTACAATTACTAACAAAAAGTCCTCCAAGAAAAACCTTTTTTTCGTTTCTCGAAGAGGGCTGGTTTTTGAAAGTATATAAAATAACTTTCCCTGTTTGAGGTATCTGCAGAAAAAAAAACTAATGAACGGAATGAAACCAAACTTCACAAACAGACTATGGAAGACCTGAGGAGATGAATCGTCCAAACAAATAAATGAAAATAGCACCAGAAATCGCCAATACATGGAAATTTAAGTTTTAATGTCATATTAATTTCTTCATGCAAAGCAATAGAAGTCAAACATAAAGTTTGTGTGCAGGTCTGGCCCTCGGAGCTATCGGTTTCAGGATTGAATACCGTGGATATTTGTTGTGGTTCGGAATCCACTTGGAAACGTAGGTCATGGTCTAATATAGTTGTGGAGCATAGCGCTGACAACCCTATACTGTAAAAAGATAACATCTTCTGAGTCGAAATCTTCCAGTGGACAGAAGGCCTTGGCTCACCATGTGTCTCTTGTGCCAATGGAGAAGTTTTCTGTAATTAGACTTAACTTTAAATCGACTTACTGTGACTTTTACTACTCAGTATTTTTATCAACCTCTGACTTTTAAATAAAATTATATTCAAACGTAGTATCAGAGGAATAGGGATAGTAGATGTTAATGAGAGAATTACCTATAGGTAAACCATAGTTTGGCACTCTATACGTACCTATAGGTAAACCATAGTTTGGCACTCTATACGTACCTATAGGTAAACCATAGTTTGGCACTCTATACGTACCTATAAGTACTTATAGACCGCCAAATTCTCTCAATACCCGAAATTTGCAGAAATTTGGTAAATGAATTATCAGGCGTCATTATCAGTTCCCTTAATCATTATTGTCACTTCGTTCTCGTTACTCCACTTGATTTTTGACAGAAAGTTCCGTTGAAAATCGTATATATTGTTGACGTTACATACCTTCTTCATTGGCGCAGCAGCCCCTTGGTGGACGAAGGCCTATCTGCCTACTGACGGATTTCGAGACAGGAGATGTTTCTTTTTACAGGGTGGGGTTGTCAGCCCTACTCTCTGCAGTCATATTAGACAGATTAAAATGGATTCCTAATCCCTACAAACATCCATGGAACCGCCGGGATTCGAACCCGAAACCTGTGGTTCTTACAGCTAGAGTGCTAGTCACTTGACCATCAGGCCAAGAGTTCAAACCTGCTCTCCTTAAAGAGAACTTAAGACGGGCTTTAATAAACAACCAAAGTGACAATTGACATAACATTGGGGATAATGTTATCCATCGGGAGAAATTTATTCGCGGGAAAATTCAAATCATTGAATATATGGTATGTTGACTAGAGTTCATTACTGTTGATTAGTAAAATGCTTTCTGTGATTGTCGTACTTGTATGCCATTCATATTCAAATATTAATGAAATTTTATGTAATCCCTTTTCTGATTGACGTTTGGGTTCCTACAGCGACAAAATCTTTCCTATCTGCGATTTTTGATACAAGTTATTTTCATGAAATACATCTCTTCTACAGTCTATATTTGAAGTCCGGTTACATTGCGTTCAACAGGGAAAATTATCGAATGACCTTCCTGTACATTATTAGAATTTGATGTCCCAATGTGCAAAAATTAAAAACCTCTCGAACTTTCCGACTACCAACTAAACAACTGGTTGTGGTTCGACACTTTACGGGCATTTTTGCACACTTTGAGATAATTACTCGGTGGCCTACAATTTAACATGGATTCCGAACCACACACAAGCATCCATGCCACCAGCAGGATTCCAATCTGAATTCGAGCTTGTGGTACCAGCAGCCAGAGCCAACTTGCCATCAAGGTCGCTACTAATCCACTGGGTAGGATCAAAGAATTAAATAACTTGGCATTGTGTATTAAAATTTTAAATCAAGTTTTAAGTAATAAACATCATTTTGTTAAAATATCTTTAACTATCTATTGGCCAAATTTGGCATTATATTTTATGTCATTCTTTTGAAATTCTTCTGAATTCTAATTTTTAAATTTTCCTTTTTGTTAAACTCAAAGATGGATCATGGCTTCCTACTATAAGCGCTTATAAGGCTTTCTTCTGTAAGCGCCGGAGGATGGGTTTCTCCCCTTCTTTTTCCAGTATTTATGCAAGTTCGATTCAGAAGAAAAGACAGCAGAAAATAAATCAGCCAAATAAAATTCGCCAACGATAAAAATACTCGAAAGTAAAGAAACAAAATTTTTCCGAATCCCGTGGCCCGAATGCAAAGTGCGAGATTTGCATTTCATATTTCAAACTCACCCAAAAGACGAGCCGATGTCGCCTTCGACAAGGGAGGAGGAAGATCTCTGTTCGGATGAATGGGACTTTGTACCACGACATTTGCCTTCTGACTCTCGAGACCTGTGGTATTGAATATGCTGGAAACCGACCTCAAAACTTAAATTATTTAAATAAGAAAAAAATTACTCTTCTTTTCTTTCTCTGGGTAAGTCTTTCAGTAGCCTAAATGAAAATCAGTTTAAACATCTTTATTTATTATTATTTATAACTTATTTATTTATTCATTAAAAAAAAGAAGTTTAATGAGTTAAGAATACTAAAAATAAAGCAGTCATTATGTACTTTTGTCAGTTACATCTGAAACCAATTGTTAAATTAATTATATTTTTTGATAACCTAAATTTTGTGCTGGGTACCATAGGTTTCGAGTCCCGGCGGTGCCATAGATTTTTGTAGTGGCTTGGAATCCACTTTAAATCGTAGGTTTAAATGACCTACAAATAATTAACCATAAGTTTAAATTACTGATTCCTCCGGTCTAAAATGACTTTAGAGCTTTGGGGGTAGGGCTGACAACCTTACCCTGTAAACAGAAACCATCTCCTGTCTTCTGTCAGTAGACAGAAGAGCTTGGCCTACCATGAGGCTGCTGTTGTTGCTTCATTGGCAATGAAGAAGAAGAACCTAACTAGTCCGATAAATCATTTTTTGGTTTATTAGAAAGTTGGTGTGGTTTATTTTGTAACTATTTCTGTAAAGACGTCGTTGGTTAGAATCCTATACTCATTTAACCTGAATAAACAGTTTGGGAGCATTTGGGCTACTTTTCTCCTTTTAAAAGATTCTAGGGAATTTTAAAGGATTATCATTGATATTTTATGTAACTTATTAAGTGGTCCATTAATAGCAGAATGTAAAATAAAGAAAAGAAAACTTTTATTCTTTCCTTTCAGAGAGTTCAAATTAAAAGACGTTTTAGATTCTGTTGAAAGCAACGAGTTGTGCTTTATATTTATTTATATCATTAAAACCAACGTAGCGAGTACAGTAACTCCTTGCAGAACTGGGGGGTTCACATCATCAATACATCGCGCGCACGTCAAAGTAGTTGTCCATAAAGTTAACTTTCTATGCAATAAAATAATCGGTATAGTTCAAATTGAGAAAATATGTATAATTTAAATAAACCTTAAATGGTGTTTTAGTTAAATGGGAAAAATGAAACAAATATAAAGGGAAAAGATTTTAATTACTTCTTAATAAGTAGGTACATGACGCAGTTATTTTTTCTAAAAATTGATGATTACTGTTTTGGGACCATGAATGATTCAACTCCGTAAAAGTTTCGTTGTAAAGAGCGTCTCGTGTACATGAACACTTACAAAGCCCCCTCTTTCTTTATTTAGGTCAATCTCCATTGCAAGATAAGACGATTCTTTTACAGGTCAACCACCATTGCAAAATCAGGCATTTCTTTAATGGATCCTTTTCTATGCAAAATCAGACAGTTCTTTCATGAATCCATTGCAAAATCAGACTTCTTTCATGAATCCATTGCAAAATCAGACTTCTTTCATGAATCCATTGCAAAATCAGACTTCTTTCATGAATCCATTGCAAAATCAGACTTCTTTCATGAATCCATTGCAAAATCAGACAGTTCTTTCATGAGTTCATAGCAAAATCAAATATTTCCTTCATGGACATATCTCCCTTGCAAAATCATACAGTTCCTTCACAAGTCAATCTCCAATACAAAATCATATAGTCTTTTATAACAATTTGTGTAACTTATTTTAACTTAAGGGAACTTTATTATCTTTTTTCATTACCGTTGCTTCACTGGCGGTTATTATTACAAAATCATTTCTGATTTCTGTATTATTTCATTAATTTATTTACTTGTTTTTCGATTATTTTATTGACTTACTTTATTCCATATGTAGAAATCCTTAGCCGTCAACTGCGTTTGCCATTCGTACGATTTCTTTGGCTTAATTTTCAGTCAATAAAAATACTTCGAAGTTGTCATTCTATAGGAACAAGACCAAATACCATATATGAGGGAAATTTTAGCGTTAGACAAATTAAATGGAAACAATTAAGCTATCGCAGATGGGCAAATTCATGTTTTGCAAGTTTTTGAGCAAGCAACGTAATATTTTTTTATATAACAAAGCTATGAGAAGTTCCCATCAATGTTTTCCCAAGTAATGAAGTAAGAGGTAATTGAAATTCATCTTAAACTAATGTTTCGGGAAAAAGAGAGCAAATTAATTTTTTTTTAATGTTTTATATATATATATATATATATATATATAAACGCAATATTTTATGTTCGCAACCGTATTATTGTCGAATAAATAATTAGAAAATTAGTATCATATTGATGTCACTCTTGATTCCCGTTGATAAACAAACCATGATGACTAAGACACTCCAAAAGAAAATGACAAAGACAGTCTATCAAACCATAATTACCTCAGTTTCTTTCTAATAATATCAACTAATGGTGTCATTTCTGCTGAGAGAAAACAAATCTCTTCTCCAAGTACGCATTTCCAGCGAGGGTATGTAGATTTATGATAAAGACTCTTCCGGTGTTGAATTGCAAATGGAAAAAAGCAGAAAACCATTTGCTGCAGATACTTACCATATCGCGATGGAATCTCTTCTTCCTTTTCGACAAAGGATATTTAGATGAGAAGAGGCTCTAGTGTGGATATTTATAGCTTATCGGATTTTCGGCTTATTTAATGCTCTAGTAAAACCACCCAGTTCCATTTGATATTAAGTTATTTTGTTTGAAGATTAAGATCGAAATGTGTATCATAAGATGAAACTTCAGCTTGCAAGATATATTTATATTCAGTTTATAGAAACAATGTTTAAGAATGTTTATTTTTTTTTTGTATTTACTTTTTCAATCTTTGATAAGGATGGGAAAACTATCCTTTTCTTGAAGTATACATTGAGAGATTTTTCTACATGTTTTGCAAATAAAATATGTGTACTTATTTTAACTTGTATTAATTAAAGATACTTCAAAAATTATAAATTTAGAATTGATGTAGTTTTAGAATAATATTCTGAAATAGCCCTTTTTAGAAGCCAGAATTCGCACTGAATATCCTTTATGGAATTATGTGAATGTTTTAGCTTTACGTTTGAGATGTTTAATCAAAAACCATAGTATTTTTCTTTCTTTTTATTACATTTAAGAAAGATTGTTATGTTGTCCATATAAAGTAATCCCAGTAGGAACAATGCAAATTAACCCACATACAAATTAACAATAAATTACATTTTACTATAAATTTAATTAAACTGTATACCTTTATCTTCTTCCTTAGATTTTCTACGAAATCAATGTAGATTTTTGATTAAATATTGGCCCTTTTACAGGACATTATATATCTCAATTTATTTATCTAGACGATTTCATAAAAAGGGCATGTTTACATATTGCTCTTAACGTGAGTGTAACCTTCAATGGGTCGCCACACATTATAGGTGCCATTTAAATTGATGCAAAAAGCACAAATGGACATCTTATCAATAGTATTTTATCAATTATCAATAGAAATCTTATCAATAGTCATCCTATAATTTGGCTATCGTTCAAAATTGAAAATTATTTCAGTGTCATGGACTATTCTGAAGATCAATTGATACGAATAAAGTTGAGTCCATATGTCAGCTCAGGAACATCAGGGAAAGATATCTTTGCGGGTATTATACTTAACCAATTTCTTTTAATTTATTAAATTTTATATTTCCTTAACTTAAATTTTATATTTCTTTCTTTTAAATTTATATTTCTTTTAATTTATTTAATTAATTTGTTTTTAATGTCACCGAGCTCGGCATTTTCAACAGACGAAACTTTTAACGAATGTAGATAATTGTCAGCAAATGACCCTTCCCCGCGTGGTTCGATTTATTGGAGGATAGCGCCATCGGTATGTCGTGAAGGATCTATCGGAATGGGATAATATCATGAGAATGGATTGATACAATTTATCGGAATTTCACATAGGACAGCAGTTCCTATCTGGGGATACGTGGCTGATATGGGTACTTGAAAATATTAATTTGGGGGTATGGGAAAATATTAGTTTGGGGGTACTTAAAAATTAGTAATGGCGTGAAACGCAAAAAAATATCAGTAAATAGTCGTATACCTAATAACTGATTAATTATTTCTTGTCACTAGCTCCGCCCGTTACCAATCATATCGCGCGATTATGCATGTGCCTTTTAGTTCCTTCGTTCTTAATTATTGTTGTAGAAATCCCTAACTGTCGTCGAGTTGCCGGCATTGACATTATTATGTATGGATACATCCAGCTTCGTTATCTTTTTTAAGGTGATTATTTTATTTTAAATTATTTCATCAATAATGCTGAAGGATTCAAAAGGGATAAGTGGTTTAACACTGGAGAGCTGCAAATCAATATTGTTTCGATTTGAGCAATTTTAAATTGGAATAAATTGGAAAATGTCAACCATACCTTTGTTAGATAATATTATGTATGTATGTATGTATGTAATGTATGTATGTAATGTATGTATGTAATGTATGTAATGTATGTATGTATGTAAATGTATGTAATGTATGTAATGTAATGTATGTATGTATGTATGTAATGTATGTATGTATGTATGTAATGTATGTATGTAATGTATGTATGTATGTATGTATGTAATGTATGTATGTATGTATGTATGTATGTATGTAATGTATGTATGTATGTAATGTATGTATGTAATGTATGTATGTAATGTATGTATGTATGTATGTATGTATGTATGTATGTATGTATGTATGTATGTATGTATGTATGTATGTATGTATGTATGTATGTATGTAATGTATGTATGTAATGTATGTATGTATGTATGTATGTATGTATGTATGTATGTATGTATGTATGTATGTAATGTAATGTAATGTATGTAATATAATATATGTATGTATGTATGTGTGTGTGAGTGTGCGTATGTATGTGTGTGTGTGTGTGTGTGTGTGTGTGTGTGTGTGTGTGTGTGTGTGTGTGTGTGTGTGTGTGTGTGTGTGTGAGGTAATATAGCTGAAGATACAAAGCATCAACTTTTCTGGAAGTTGCTCGACAAACAATTTTCAATTTGATCCAATTGCAACAAATAGCAATACAGATACTCATTTAATTGCCTGTGTCCGATTTCGTGATGGTATCAGCAATAGAAGAACTACTTTCCTGCAAATCAGTAGAATTCAATGCAACAACATTCACATTACTGGGGCCTGAATGACCGAGTGGCTAGCGCTCTGGCGCTCGGTACCACAGGTTTCGGGTTTGAGTCCCGGCGGCGCCATGGATGTTTGTAGTGGTTCGAAATCCACTTTAAATCGTAGGTCCCGGTCTAATAGAATCGTAGAGCGTTGCGGGGGCATTGTTACTCCGCGTCCGTGGCTTACCATCAAGTGACACGCGCCCCGTGGATCATGCAAAGTGAGTACGTCTGTGCAGCGCTTGCCTTAAAGCATCCAAGACCAAGCTGTCTAAGTGTTTGCCAGCTGCATTAGAAAAATACATTCGCATTACTTGCTATCTAAAATTATTTTATAACCGAGGCAAACATAGAGCGGAAAAATTTCGACAGAATATGCACCGATGGTTTCGTTCAATGTCTGGAACATTAAAAAGTACCCGAACACTTGGATACAAAAATCTTCACAGTGTCAAAGAGAATCTCTGGCTTCCAAAAAAAGGAATCCTGGTCTGACTATTGGGCTAACGGCAGTTGTAGCAATATTTTTTTTTCTTTCTAATGCAGCTGGCAAACACAGATAGCTTGGTCTTGGATGCGTTAAGGCAAGTGCTGCACAGACGTACTCACTTTGCATTACCCAGGGGGCGCGTGTAACTTGAAGATAAGCCACGGACGCGAAGTAACAATACCCCCGCAACGCTCTACGATCCTATTAGGACCGGGACCTACTTTTTAAAGTGGATTCCGAACCATTACAAACAACCAAGGCACCGCCGGGACTCGAACCCGAAACCTGTGGTACCGAGCGCCAGAGCGCTAGCCACTCGGCCCTTCAGGCCCTAGTTGTAACAATATTAAGTTATATAAAAATGAGAATCCTAAAATCAAACTTTACTGCCCTGTGTAAAGTCACGGTTACAGTATATTCAGTATTACTATTTTATTGTGAATCAAGATGGTTATCGCATGGGAAATTTTTGCGTTTATGATAAAATCGCCATTTTTCTGGAAGAGGGAGACCAACCCATAGCCGAGAAGTTTCTAGACTGTTTATTTGTGATAAAATCGAGCTACTTGGTCAGTTTTCCAGAAATTAAGTACCTTGCATCTTCCACTCAAAGGAACCAACACACATATGTTGGATACGAGTGACACAGTTACTGCTTTTTGTAAAAAATTCGATTTGTGGATTCGAAAAGGAAAATAAATAGAAATGTTAACAAATGTAGATGAATGTGCTAAAACTTATAAGACTGAAAAATAACATGGGATAGTTTTTTTTTAACCATTAAAAACCCTTTAGTCATCCCGTAAAAAAATTTAAAAAGTATTTTCTTACTGACGACAACTTAGCAACGAGTAGATTAGGGATCTTTTACAAATTACTCCAGAAGGTTTCTCAACTGTCAAAGAAGAAATCTTCATAGATTTCACGACAAGCGGTGAAATTAAAAGACAATTTAGGAATAAATCATTCTTTGAATTTTGGGCAGGAGGGGACGATGAGTTTTTCTGCACTGAAAACAAGAGCATTTCGTATACTATTACCATTTTCAACATTCTCCCTTTGCAAAACCGGATTTTCTGAGGTGGATAATTTTATGTTATTTTTTTTTTTTTAATTAATTTTTTTCTAAAATCTAAATATAGAAAAAAGAACTCATATGTGTATTTCTAATATTAAACTTTCTTTCGGAAATCTTTGCTCTGTAAGACAGGTCCAAGGGAATAATTAATAAACTTGTTTTTAATTTGGAAATTAATAAGTTAATTATTAAATACACTGTGCATTACTGATACAATCATATTCATAAGTTTATACTAAATCTGTATTTTATTTTTTATTGCGTGAGAATATATTTTATATTGTTTTTCTTTCAATAAATTAATAATTGTTTTAATAAAATTTTCTTTTCGATATGCTAGCACCCACTCGCATTTAGGTGGCCTGATGACCAATTGGCTAGCTGTCTGGCCATTGGTGCCACTGGCTTCAGGTTCGAATCCTATCTGTGACATGGATGTTTGTTAGTGGTTCGGAATCCACGTTAAACTGTAGGTCCCTGCCTAATTAGCTCAAAGAATACACACAATAACCGTAGAGCGACGAACCAAATCAAACCTCCCATTTAGTGTTATCACGCTCTTGGAAGTGCTCCGTATAGGTTGAGAATCACTGAGTTGATGCAAAAAGAAAAGTTGTCTATGTATATTAAGATATTTATTTTCTTCAATTTCAATTTATATTCATGTCCTATATGCAGATGGGGAATAAAATGGAAAAGCTTTTATAGTAATTTTCTGAAAAATAAACTTTTCTTAAACTTTTTATAAGAACTATGCATGATAATCTTAAGGGAACATTAAACAAAAACTAAACAGGCCTCAAATAACACAATTTCAGAACATTTTCGACTCACAATAAAAAGAAAGAATCATTAACAACAAAGCAATAACAGTTTTTTAAAAAAGAAATTTAAAACTGAAAAGAAATACGTCGTTTTTTAGAATAATTCCTGGTAACATAAAACCAAATTCACGAAAGAAACTAATTTAAGAAACTGCTGCATCTAAATCCCCAGCGAGAATTCAATAAAGATTTCTTTAAAATTCCTTTTTACAAAACGGAATCGTCTTTCCTTAGTCTCCGAAAGCTGGTTCGAATGGCCACTACAGACTTATAATAAAATTCCTCAGGTCGAAAATCCCTCAAGTCTGTTTTTTGCGAATGTATTCATCAAACTTTCTGTAGGATTTTTCTTTTTTCTCGCCTTCACGCTTTGGTGAAGGCATCATCCATTCTGTCCACGTTCACAAACAGATAAAAGCCAGTGACGAATTGTATTCCTCCAGATTTAATTCAACAAGGGTATGTTTTTCTACTCAATTACTTCCCATATAAATCTCAAAAATATTTTGATGCTATTTTTTTTTTCTTTCTGTGTAGTTTCTGAAACAAGTAATATAAAAAAAAAAATTTCAAAGTCAATTCCTACCTCTTTTTCACTATATTGCAGAAAGTCCTTTATAAATAATTTTCATTCATTTTTTTTAATTTTATCTGCCGCCATCTATTAGTAGATATATGCAACTTAAGTTTAAAAAAAACTAAATTAATTAATTAAATTTAATGAATAAATTAATATTTGTAAAAATTGTATTAATATTAAGTGTCATTCACTACAAGTTCAAAAAATGTATTTGAACTTGAGTGGATGAATTAAAAGTATTTTGAAGATTTGAACAAGATATATATAGCGAGTGTGTGAGCTAATAGAAGGAATTGAATAAAAGACGTTGTAGGTCCATTTAATACATGCACATGGCATTAAAATTACCACTAGTCTTTATCACGATACGTACCAATGGATATGGATATGGTATATATTGTAATAAAGAATAATTGGAGTTCACGTTTAACTCCACTAATTCGTTTTATTGTCCTCATGTTTTGATTATGTTTTTGTTTGTGTTTATGATGATATTTCTATTACATATGATAAGTTGCCATCTGTACTTAGCATATTGTTAATTTGCTATACTAAATAAGTTTCATAGAATATTGAAAGAAGTTGATATTATTGAGGAAGAAGAAAGAAAACAGAATCCTTTTTTTCTTTTTTACCATTATCAAATTTACGCCAAATTGACAAAATGTAATACGTAGTATCTAAATGGTGAATTCTTCTTCAAAGACGCAACAAAGATGAACCAAGACCGTCTGCCAAATGGAAGATTTCGGAATATGAAATATTTTCTTTTTACAATTTAGGGCTATCAGCCCTACGCTCTACAGTCATACGAGACCCGGATATACGGTTTAAAGTGGATTCCGAATCACTACAAACATCCATGGCACCTCTCAACTCTGTTTTTTGCGAATGTATTCATCAAACTTTCTGTAGGATTTTTCTTTTTTTCTGGCCTTCACGCTTTGCTGAAGGCATCATCCATGCTGTCCACGTTCACAAACAGATAAAAGCCAGTGACGAATTGTATATTCCTCCAGATTTAATTCAACAAGGATATGTTTTTCTACTCCATTACTTCCCATATAAAGCTTTCCCATCAAGCGAAATTTTTTGATGTTATTTTTTTTGTTTGTGTTGTGTCTGAAAAAATGTTGGGAATAAAACATATTTATGGATAAGATTTATTTTTTGCTAATAACTGATTTTAAACCTCACTCGGGGTTTGGTTTGGTTTGTCGCTCTACATTAATCTTGTGCCCACGTTAGGCTAAACAGACTGGGACCTACAGTTTAAAGTGGATTCCGAACCACTACAAACATCCATGGCACCGCCGGGACTTGAACCCGAAACCTGCGGTACCGAGCGCCAGAGCGCTAGCCACTGGACCATTCAGGCTCTCCTCACTCGTGGAGTAGTAATGCAGGTTGGCCTGAGTAAAAGAGGTTGAAGCTTCATTTAATGTAACTGTACATTGTGATAAAAAATGTGTACATTGGTGTAGATTGTGATAAAGAATAATTGGTGTACATTGTGATTGGCATAAAGAATAATTGGTATACATTGTGACTGTGATAAAGAATAATTGGTGTACATTGTGATTGGGATAAAGAATAATTGGTATACATTGTGACTGTGATAAAGAATAATTGGTGTACATTGTGATTGGGATAAAGAATAATTGGTGTACATTGTGATAAAGAATAATTGGTGTACATTGTGATTGTGATAAAGAATAATTGGTGTACATTGGGATTGTGATAAAGAATAATTGGTGTACATTGGGATAAAGAATAATTGGTGTACATTGTGATAAAGAATAATTGGTGTACAATGTGATAAGGAATAATTGGCGTACAATGTGATAAAGAATAATTGGTGTACAATGTGATAAAGAATAATTGGTGTACAATGTGATAAAGAATAATTGGAGTACAATGTGATAAAGAATAATTGGAGTTCATGGTTATCTCCACTAATTCGAATTATCGATTTTGATTCTGTTTCCACCTGCTGATATTTCGATTACATCTGATAAGTTGCCTTCTGTACTTAGCATATCATTAGTTTGCTACACTAAATAAGTTGCATAGACTATTGAAAGAAGTTGTAATAACGAAAATAAAAACAGAGGCAATTTTTTACCATTATCAATAATATCACCAGTGTCTTCAAATTTAAGCCAAATTGGCAAAATTTAATTTGTAGTATCTAAATGGTGCATTATTCATCAAAGGCGCAACAACCCCACGATGGGCCAAGGCCGTCTGCCTACTGGAAGATTCCAGAACATGAGATGTTTTCTTTTTATGGTTTAGGGTTATCTGCCCTACGCTGTACAGTCGTAGTCATATTAGAGTGGCATATACGGTTTAAAGTGGATTTCGAACCACTACAAACATCCATGTCACCGCCGTAATTCGAACCCGAAACCTGTGGCATCGAGCGCTTAGAAAGCTAGCCACTCGGCCATCCAGCCAAAATGGTGTAATACTGATAAATAATAATAGAATAATGAAATAATAATGGTTGAGAAATAATAACTGATTTTATTTTTATTCGTGGCAATGCACGCTAGCTAGCTTGAAAGAGGTTCCTTTCAACGTAATGTACAATTATTGTTTTGAAAATCTAGTAAACTTAGTGTGCATTGTATTAGAGAATAATCCGAAGTTTTGTTGGTAAATAGTTCATATGGTCGGCTTCGAAGAGAATGTAAAAAATTTGTATTACAAGCTGTAAACAATCCTAACATAATTGTGTGTAGGAATAAGCATTATTGTCTACTCTTAAACTAAACAGCAACTTGTAAAAAACAAATCACTATAGAGCCCATTCAGAATAAAATAAAAGAAAGGGCATTATCAAATAAGAAAGTGGCTACATTTCCCAAAAGAATACAAAAATCAAAAGGAACAAAATATCGTAACAGTCCGCCAATGAAAACGTTCAGATGGAAAAATTCGAAATAAAAACAGCAGAAATGAATGGAACGAACTGGGGCGGAAAATTTTGTTACAAAACGCAGCGTTTAACAAATACTTCTTTAAATGTCACAACATAAGATAAAACGTGAACGGAATACTTAATAAAAAGTAAAGGAATAAAAACTGATTGTTTGAAAAACTAGATCGTCTATTTTGCTGCCTTTTGTTCGTGAAAAGTCCACTAAATATGAAATGGTTTAGTGGTTACAGTTGCTAAAAATGTTCTTTTAGTAATAGAATCCTTTTATTGTTGCTTTTTTTTCTTTTGATACGTTTATATTTCTTAGACTTTTTTTTTTTTTTTTTTTTTTTTTTAAGATCACATAAATGTATTTACTCGAGGGAATAGACCATTCGAAGAAAAACTTTTACTGATCTTTGGAATAAATGTATTTCAAAAATTTTTTTGATGGAAATAATGAAAAAAGTTATACATTTTTCAATAATTATTAGTTATATTCCAGAAATTATTAGTAATATTTATTTATTTGGAAAAATATGCACTTATTCTAGTTTTTTCTTCAAATATATATGGATTTCAATATTTAATTATAATAATTAGAGGAACGCGATTGCCGAGTGGCTAGCGCTATGGCGCTCGGTGCCACAGAGTTTCACAGGTGCTCGGTGCCATGGATGTTTGCAGTGGTTCGGAATCCACTTTAAATCATAGGTCCCGGTCTATTGAACGTAGGACTGACAATCCTACCCCGTAAAGAGAAAAATCATCTCCTTTTTCGAAATCTTCCACCATGGAGCTGTTGCTCCACTGATGGCGATTAATTAGCAGTACAATGAGAAAAAAGGATTAAATATTTGCAACCGTCAAAATATTTTTTTTTTTTTTTTTTTTTTTTACTCATCATTGAGCATGAAGTAATGACATATCGTTTCCACCATTAAATATGAAGATTTTTTTTATTGAACATCGGTGGACATGTGCTCGAATTATGCATATTCACTAATATGGTCTTCCTAGATTACTTTTAATTGTAACTAAATCACATTTCCTTTTATATGGGAGAAAACCCAAACAATTCCCCCAGCCTAGTATCAATACGACACTTTGTATATATTGTCTCCTCCATAATAACTCTCAGTTTCTGAAGCAGATTGACGGCGAATTGGCAAGCGCTCTGGCCTTTGGTATCCCAAGCTTCAGGTTCGAATCCTGGAGGTGACATGGATGTTGGTGAGTGGTTCGGAATCCACATTAAATTGTAGCTCATAGTCTAATTAGCCTAATATGTGCAAAAAAAAGGACCGTAGAGCGACAAACCAAGCCAAACCTCTAATTTCTAAAAGCAAAGATTGTAACGGACGTCATCAGTTGGCTACGAATGTGGATGAAATTATTACACAATCATTAAAGACGGAGTTCATTTTATGACTGATCATGCCTGATTTGGCATAACAAAAAATTTTCTGGTCAGATTTCAATGCCCTACAAAAACGACTGCCATCGGGAAATTCAGTTTGTCGATGCGATATAATAAAAGAAGTAGACACGGTGGAGATTATGGCAAAGTAGAGTATGTTACACACATACCAGTAGAACCCTCCACCTACTTGTAAACTATCTTGAACTAACTTTAAACTATATATCTATCAAATAACTATAAAGGGATAGTTAACTACCTCCTAACCAGAACTTGCTTTTTATATATTTCAGGATATTTTAAAGCATTTATTTAAAAAAATCATATTTAATTATTCCTCATAAATATTTTTTCGTTTTTAAAGGGAATTTAATAAATTAAAAGGTTTGTTGTGTTTTTTTTTTGTCTACTTGGTAGGCAGCAACATCTAGACCAACTCCAAGAACTCATGTGGTATCATGGAAGGTTGGAAAGGGGAGGCAACTTCTGTTGTGATGGAGCACCGGTAGGAGAAATCTAATTTGGCTCCGTGACGTTGACTTTTTACGAGGTAGGATTATCAGCCCTACGATTAACAGCCATATTAGACAGGGACTAATATGACTGTTAAAAGTGGATTCCGTACCACTACAAACACACATGACACTGAATCCCTCGGACATCAGGACCACAGACTCGCTTTATAATTGGTCTAATAAAATTAATATCACTGATGGCATAAATTATATTGTATATTTTTATAATAAACAAAGATTAGACTTGAATGCACTTGTTAATAAGTTAAAAATGTACTTGTTAACAAGTACCGGCGGTAGCATGGATGTTTTTAGTGGTTCGGAATCCACTTTAAAAATTTGGTCCCGGTCTAACAGGATCGTAGAGCGTTGTGAGGGTAGTTTTACCATAGCGTATCTTCAAGCTACATGTGCCCTCTGGGTAGTGCTAAATGAGTAACAGCGGGTAAAATGGCATAAAAATTAACCTTGCTTATGGCATAAAAATTAACTGTCTGTGTATTGCTAGTTGCATTAGAACAACAACAACAACTTATTAATAAAATCAATTCACGTTTTTCTAATTCACGATATTAAAAAAGAAAATGAAATTATTAACAAATTTTCAAGTGTTTTATATAAACTTTTGATACGCGCTTTAACATGGGGTATTTTAAATTTAAGACTTCTTGAAGTTTAGGGCAAAAGCGAGTTGAGGAACAAATCTCTAATGTCTAATTATTTATAAGGACCACGGAACTCGTGCTAGACAAACTAAATCATTCGAGATGCATAAAATAGTAATAATGCAGCTCGTTTTTGTGCATGATTTACAAGGCCAGACGCATGAAACATTTCGCTGCAGACTAAGCTAGTAAAACTGATTTACGTTTCCGGCCGAAAGATTATTGCTATTACTTTCGGGGTAAGCTGCGTGTCTTGAAATATAGCAGCAGAACATATCCGGAAGACTAGGATTTATAACAAAATAATAAACTGCATATATAACAACATACTTGACGAGAAAAAATATTTTAAATAATGGTTGTTTCTAATAATTTTTAAATTTAAAATAAATATTTTTAAATAAAGCAGTGCAATTCATTTTTTTTTTTTTTTTTGAAAAGTTTAATATGAATTAAAAAATAATACAATTCTATCATGTTTAATATAAGAGAGTTTTTGCATACCGTATTTTGGACGTCCGTTAGCTTTTTCTCCCTAGCGCGCATGATCATAGGAAATTGCGCATGCGTATCTGTAATAATGTTTCCCATGAGCATGCACGCTAGGGAGAAAAAGCTAACGGACGTCCAAAATACGGTATGCAAAAACTCTCTATTGTTTCAAAGTAATTGACTTTGAATTAGACTTGGTTTTTCGAGTTTTCAGTCCAGCACAAAGGTACAGATGAATGATAACCATGATGCTTCATGTGGACGTGACTTTAGGAGGAACAGAATTTAGGAAAGCACTTTCTCATTTAATATGTTATGTGACATAGGCTCTTATTGACATAAGAGCATCCTGAATTGCACAAGTTCTATTATAAAATCTGACTTATGTCTACAGGTACTACTATTAACCCATCTGATTAATGAATATACAAGTCCTGTAACGTCTGTCACGGCCTGCGACAGTGAGTTACGGTAAGTGGAACACATCTGACAGGCCTACGAGCATATAGACCAATGTGCCCTAAGCGTCTGTACATGGTCTGCCTTGAAACTGTCGTACCGGTAGCTGAAGAGACCTGACGAGACAGGTCTGATGCTGTGCTCCGTCTGTTTCTTTTGGCAGTAACTGCTAAATACCGGTCCTCATTTGGCATTGTAACTCGGGGACGACCTGTGCTGTAACATCTACTCACATTATCATCATCTTGGAATCGTTGCCAAAGCCTGGAGATGACACTCTGGGCGATTCCAAGTTCCTCGGATACTTCCAGCTGGGTACGTCCACATTCCAGTCGTCCGATAATTCTACCACATAAAAAAACCATCCAAATGCTTCCTTTGTGCCATAACTATGCTGTTATTGCACTGAAAGGCTTTTAAAGCGCTTGTGAACAATTTTACTTCTTTGCCACCATTTCTTATATACCCCTCTCTTACACTCTCGTCATTGTGACGTACTATCCGCGCCATCTGGTGGTTTCCTGTAATTTGCATATTCTTCTTCAAGATGTGTGTGATAATTCTACAGGTGAAATTTTTATTTTAGAGTTCAATTTCTGTGTGATTCTGAATTATCAATAATTTATGGACATGAGTCTACGTATAGCTCTGGGTTAATACAAATTATTATTTACAAAAAAAATGGAAATTTAATATTTTAAATTTTATTCACAAATTCAAGGACGGAGATTTTCAGAGCTATTGAGTATACTGTGAAATCTAGTCCGACTGGTCTATGGTAGACCTTAATTATCACATGGCGCGATACACGAAACCATAAGGGGAGCACTTTGTAAACAGGCAGAAATTCCAGTATGTTTAGTCACTTTCAGAAAAAAAAAAAAAAAACAACACTTCTTGTCAACTCGTCGCAGAATTCTCTTGCTTCTTCTCCAAAAACCTCCCTTTAAGAAAATTTGTCAAGAAGGGAAGGGGTCAGCTTCTCTCACTTCTCATTGTAGTAGAAATTTTCTCAGCCCATGGCCTATCACCAATCACGATGCAACAACTCATGGTGTAGTCCATATTCCATCTGTAATTGTTTCGACCTGTGTAGGTCACACAGACAAAATCTAATTTTATGAGTCTCATTATACATGACATTGAATATCTGCTGCTAGATTTGAGTGACAGGTTGTTCTCATTAGTATAAAACACAAATTACATGTAATGTAACTATCCGCAACACTGCTTATCTGCTGTCAAATTTGAGTGATAGATTGTTATCATGTACTTGTCAAAGAATATATATTCCTCTCACCTGGGAAGAAATGCCACAGCTCTTCACGTGGAAAAAAATACTACAGCCCTTACAATATTTTAAATTCTCTGATTATCTTTAACTATGTTACTTCAAGGTCAGACAATAACAAAAAAACTGAAACTCAAAACTTGAGATTTAAAAAAATTTGAAATATCACCTACTCGTTGAAACAAAATTAATCCGATCCGTCAAAACTTTAATGACATCGTTTAACCACTTTAAAAAGCGAATTTTCTTCTACATCACTTGTACTCGAGTAAAAAAAAAAGATATTTGAAAGTGCTGTTTTCCACGTAATTCTCTTTAAAGCTCGTTAGAAAATTTCAATTTAAATCTTGACAGCTCTTGATACCGTTCGCTGTAAAAGTTCTTCATCAAATGAAACAAAGTAGGTGAATTCCAATAAACTTTTCCAAGACTAAATAGATTGAGATACTCGACTGCTAAAATAATTTATGAAAACGAGCAGTGATTGCATAATTGAAACAAGTGTATGAAATATTCCATTCAAAAAAATATTAGGATGATTTAAAAGACTAATGGATTCAGGTACTCGACCGCTAAAATAATTTATAAACCTGTTTTTAAGTAGTCGAACAAAATTAAATTTTATTGCTAATGTTTTAATTAGCAATTTAGGTGCTTAGAGATATAATTTGCTTTATGTAAAATAAAGAATGAAAAGGCAGAACAAGCATATGAAATATTTCATTAAAAAAAATATTGGGATGATTTGCAAGACTAATGGATTGAGATATTCGATTGCTAAAATAATTTATAAAAAACTGTTTTAAGTAGTGGAAAAAATTAAATTTTATTGCTAATGTTTTAATTAACAGTTTCGGTGCTTAGAGTTATATGTTTTATGTAAAAATATATAGATCATATGACAGAGCCAAGCAAGCTTTATTAGGATGATTTGCAAGACTAATGGATCGAGATACTCGACTGCTAAAATAATATATAAAACAGTTTAAAATAGTTAAACAAAATTAAATTTTATTGCTAACGTTTTAATTAGCGGTTCCGGTGCTTAGAGATATAATAATAATTTTCATATCAATATAAAGATCATATGAAAAGGCAAAACAAGTGTATAAAATATTTCATTAAAAAAATATTGCGATGATTTGCAAGACTAAATAGATTGAGATACTCGACTGCTAAAATAATTTATGAAAACAGTTTAATGTATTTGTACAAAATTAAATTATATTGCTAATGTTTGAATTAGCAATGTCGGTGCTTAGAGATAAGTATAATATGTGTTATGTAGTAATAAAGATCATATGAAAAGCAAAACAAACATATGAAACATATCATCTAAAAAATATTAGGATGATTTGCAAGACTAATGGGTTGAGATATTCGACTGCTAAACTAATTTATAAAAAATTGTTTTAAGTAGTGGAAAAAATTAAATTTTATTGCTGTTGTTTTATTTAGCAGTTTTGGTGCTTAGAGATATAATATTTTAATGTAAAAATAAAGATCATATTAAAAAGCAAAACAAGCACATGAAATATTTCATTCAAAAAAATATTAGAATGATTTGCAAGATTAATGGGTTGAGATATTCGACTGCTAAACTAATTTGTAAAACAGTTTTAAGTAGTCGAATTATATTAAATTTTATTGCTGTTGTTTTATTTAGCAGTTTTGGTGCTTAGAGATATAATATTTTAATGCAAAAATAAAGATCATATTAAAAAGCAAAACAAGCATATGAAATATTTCATCCAAAAAAATATTAGGATGATTTGCAAGACTGATGAATTGAGATATTCGACTGCTAAAATAATTTATAACAATATAAAAAAAAATTCAAAGTCAATTCCTACTTTTTTTTCACTCTATTGCAGAAAGTCATTTATAAATAATTTTCATTCATTTTTTTAAGTTAGAAAAATTCTTTCTCTCTCTCATATACACACTTTGCAGCTCACTAATTTATTCACATGTTTCATTTTCCATTTTGTTCCCTCTTTGACTTAGTCCAGAACCCAGAATGAAAAAAGAATCTGAAAAAGAAATTTTTCCAGCGATCTACAAGCTTCGCCACTGACGGTATTTATTCCTAAATTTATATCCTGCTAAATATCTAATACAAGAGAAATTTTTTCTTCCATATAATAATAAAATTAATTAAATTTAATGAATTAATTAATATTTGAAAAACTGTATTAGCATCCAGTGTCGTCCACTACAAGTTAAAAAAAATGCATTTGAATTTGAGTGGATGAATAAAAAGTATTCTATTAACCATTGCAAATTTAAACAATATATATAGGGAGAGTGTCAACTAATAGTAGGAATTAAAAAAACTGCTTTATGTAGTCGAATAAAATTAAGTCTTATTGTTGTTTTTAACATAAAGACGTAAAAAAAGTTTGTAGGTTTAAAATTGAGTTTAACTATTCTTTTAATTAAACTTCGTAGACATTTACTTCTTTAAAATGTAAGAAAAGATGTTTAATTAACTTTTTAACTAAACATATTCATTCAACTTTGAAAAAAACATATTTTAAAGGAAATAGTCTCCGATTTGATGAATAGATAATTCTTTTATTGAAATGAATTTCTTATGCTCACAAAGTGGATTTGAATCTAACTTTGGCTTGCTAATAGAAAGAGAATAATTTTTTAATGAATTTTTTCTTTACTTTAGAGAATGTGAATCTTATAGTTTTGGAAAAAAAATAAAATAGCTTAAATGACGATGAAGGGCAAAACTGTCATTGAAAAAAAACTAATTAACTTTAGAAATATTGAAGAAAAAAAGGCAAAGGGAAAACAAACGATAGTACTCAGCTAATACACGCCATTTTCAGCATCAAAAAGCACCATTTGCTTGACTCAAATAAAGCATTTGTAGGAAAATAGTACTTTGTTTACGAAAGAGAGCTGGCCTCCATTGCTTGTTTCAGCGAGCAAGAATAACAGACCAGAATATGAGATGAACAGCTCTATCGAAGAAAGGAAAATAACAATTTGTCTTTTTCAAGAAGAACACAATTGGTTTGTTTTCTTTGAACAAAGTTTATGTGTCGTTTAGCTTTGCTGTTAAGGATTAAAATTAAAGCAATTCAAACAAAATAAAACACTTATTTTTACAAATATATTCTATAAAAATTGAAACAAATATTTTACAGGGAATAATCAGCCAGTAGTGACTAATTAACCAATAACTGTTCACTTTAACTAGCTTTTAAAACACAAAATTATAGTTTTTAATCTAAAAACTACTTAAAGTGAACAGTTATTGGTTAATTAATAATAAAGTATTGAAGTGGAAAGAGTATAGAGTATTGAAAAGAGTAAATACAAAAATAGTATTGAAACTTTCCGGCAGTCAAGAGTAATAAAAACACCAATACCTTTTAGCTGACCTTTTTGATTATCTAATCTCAGTGTGATTGTATTACAAGTCGTAAAGAAATATTGTAAAGAAAGTTCTATCCATTTTTTCCTATTCCTTTCCATCACCCTTTTCTGCCTTATAAAAAAAGAGTCTAGGTTAATTTCAGTGCCTTATGAAAATCATGCAAAATGATTCTGCAAGCGTACAAGAAAAATCTGTCTTGCAGTGTGAAAGAAGAATGCAATCACTAGCAAGTAGTCACTCTTGCAGTGGGAAGTTTGGCATTGTGCTACAGGATCACTATTTTTGATTTTATTCAGGGCTTTTTATTCTGCAAAAATAATATTTATCTTCTTAACTGCTGTCAAACTTCAGCAGGTCTGGTTATATTGTCACATATCAGATCATCAGGGTGGACAGTCGACCAAAACAATTCCAACTCCTAATACTGACTGCTGAGTTACATTTCTTGTATCGATTCCTGGCTATTTTCCTTAATTTTATGTACTATGATCTTTACTCGTAGACTTCGACCAATTTCTACAATAAATCCATTGAGTTTCATTGAACTCATTTATTTATAGTAATACTTTTTGCATAATAAAATATTTTTTACAATTTAAAAGGAGTATTTGCACTCCCTTGAAAAAACATTATAGTATTCTAAATTTGTTTACAAAATAAGCGTATATCCTATAAAAATAACACCATCAAAAGAACAGGCTGCAAAGTATTATAGAATAAGTAAAGGCAATTAAAAGAATATGGTACATTTTAATAACAATGATGCTACACCTGTAATACAAACTCCTTTGACTTTAATGATAGAATAGCTTGCATAAGATTTCTTTCATTGTGGAACCAAGAAAGCTTTTTATAAGTCTCAGTGCTGAAAAACTACTTGATTTTCTACTAAAGCAGTAACTTTCTTTGTTAGTGGTTGTATTATATCAGGTTACGATTGAATTAAATCTTTAACATTTAATTTTAACATTCATACCTATAATTTTCGAAAAATAAAAGATATTTTATAAGAGAGTAAATTATAAGAGAGAATAGTGTTTTATAAAAGAAAACTTTTAAACCGACTCATGACTCCGACTCGCCACCTCCGCAGACCATAATGAACAATATTTCTCGTTTAGCAGAGTATATCGTAAGACAGTATATCAATACACAGTTCATTCTACTACAGCAGCAACTGTCTTTGCTGGTTATTACTGTCTTTGCTGGTATAGCCTCCTTAACGTTTGATTTAAACATTAATTCCTCAAATTTTTGTAAAATAAAAGTTATTTTTGTAAAAGAATCGGGAGTCCGATTTTTAAACCGACATCTGGCTCCGACTTCCTACCTCTGCATACCACAATGGACAATATTTTTCCTATGGCACAGTACATTGAAAGACCCTATATTGATACACAGTACATTCTACTAAAGCACTAACTATTTTTTCTAGTGATTGCATTCTGGAAGTATACAATTGTATATGTCAATATATGTCAACGGCTGTACCATGCTGAATATACCGGTTCTCGTTAGATCACCGAAGTTAAGCATCATTGGGCGCGGTCAGTACTTGGGTGGGTGACCACCTGGGAACACTGCGTGCCGTTGGCAAATTTGGGACCTGAATGGCCGAGTGTCTAGCGCTCTGGCGCTCGGTGCCACAGGTTTCGGGTTCGAATCCCGGCGGTGCCATGGATGTATGTAGTGGTTCGGAATCCACTTTAAGCCGTAGGTCCCGGTCTTCTATGACCGTAAGAGCGTCACGGAGCAAAAGTCAGGCTTCTACCTACGGGTGCTCCATCACAACAGAAGCTGCTTCCTTCCCCTTCAATCATGAGTCCATATGGGCTCGTGGGCTTGGTAAGCCAAGTGGGATAAGAAACAACAACAACAACATACAATTGTATTGTCTTCTTAATATTTAATCTTAACATTGATTCCAAATATTTTCGAAAAATAAAAACTATTTTTATAAGAGAGTTGGATTTTTAAACATACTCCTGACTCCGACTTCCCAACTCTGCAAATCATAATGAACAATATCTTTCGTATACCGCCGTACATCGAAGAATCGTCATTGGAAGCCGACTTCTTCCAGCCTCTTGAAACAGTCCCTGAATGATGGTTAAATCACTGTCAATTGAGTTTCACGTTAAAGAAGCTCCACCGATTTACCATAGATCATGTGTTATAATTAACGCTAGAAACTGACAGAACTTTCGTCATAATCTCACAATTTCGAACAATGTTCTATCCCGAGAGAACATTCGAGCAATCAAGAATAATAAAACACCAATCTCTTTCAGTTGAATATTTAGTAATGTAATTGATTTGCTATTATGAAATGCTGTAATGATTCTAATCCTTTAGGTTTAGAAACATATTTCGAAAAGTCTATCGGTATATCAAATTTTAAATTTATAATAGATGTAAGAAAGAATATGTCAAACACGAATCTGATTCATTTTCACTAAACAATAGTCTATCAAATATATAGTGATATCATATCTTCCTCTACATTGGACCCCCTACAGCCCCATGGTGTGCCAAAGCTATCATCCTATTGGCAGATTTCAAGACAGGAAATGTTTTCTTTTTTCGTGGTAGGGCTGTCAGCCTTATGCCCAACAGTCATAATAGAGCAGGACCTACGGTTTAAAGTGGAGTCCAAACCACTGCAAATATCCACGAGACAGCCGAGACTCGAACCTGAAACCTTTGGCACCGAGAGCCAGATATCTAGTCACTCGGCCATCAGGAACTTCAAAGATATATTTTCCTAACCATAATCGTATACCTCTTAAATATAAAAGCTCTCAAAAGTAAAATATATTTTTTTTTAAAGTAAAATGATAAAAAAGTATGTAAATTTAATAATTTTTGAAGAAAAAAAAAGAAAGCGAAATACTTATTTTTATCAAATAATTAAAATTAAACATTTAATTTTAATGCATAATTTAAACCAACTTAAAAAATCCAAATTTATGAAAATGAAAAAATATTTATATAGATTGACTTATACATTTCAATTTTTAAAAAATTTTGAAATTGATTAAATATGTGTAATAAATATCTTAACCAATAAAAAAAATTAAGATTTAATAAAAAAAAATTAATATTCGTTTTAGTTTGGAGAGTTTTCAAACAAACGTGAACTACTTCAAAGTATTTTCTTTGAACCTCGAAAGAAAGCCAATATAATTGGAATTCTTTACAGATTTATATCATCTTTTCAAAGGGAATAAAATCGAAAGAGGGAAAATCTCCGACAGAATTCTATATTGCTTACATCTCGCTGGGAATACGTTCCCAGCATTCCAAGAATGCTGTCAGGGGAAATTTCCATTTTATTTAGGACCGCACAAGTTTTTCACTTTTCTTTTCTGTTCTAGTTCTTTCCCCTTTTCAATATTTGCTACTGCGTCACTAACTGTCAAAATATGTTTTTTTTTTTTTTATTTCTCTTACATTTCTATTGTTATTGTACATCAGTGGATCTCGTATTCCATTTAAGTAAAGCACAAATTATTCATTGACAAGTGAGTGAAATACATTGCTTACATATCGTGTAGTAGAAAACCTGGAAAGCTGACTCCAAGACGTTTATATGAAAATCCCCATCGAATCTCCTCGATTTTTGATAATGAGTGTCATGGACCACTCAGTGGATTTGAATCTGGGTTCGCTATCATATTGCCATTGGATCCCGAGACTAGAAACTTCTTTAGTTAGTTGGATAATGGATTTAATAGTTGGATGCATAATGGATTTAATAGTTGGATGCATAATGGATTTAATAGTTGGCTGCATATTAGATTTAATAGTGTTCTGCATATTGGATTTAATAGTTGCCTGTGCATAATGGATTTAATACTTGTGTGCATAATGGATTTAATAGTTGTCTGCATAATGGATTTAATAGTTGGCTGCATAGTGGATTTAATAGCTGGCTGAATAATGGATTTAATAGCTGGCTGCATAATGGATTTAATAGCTGGCTGCATATTGGATTAGTTGGCTGCATAATGGATTTAATAGCTGGCTGCACAATGGATTTAATAGCTGGCTGCATATTGGATTTAATAGCTGGCTGCATATTGGATTAGTTGGTTGCATAATGGGTTTAATAGTTGGCTGCATAATGGGCTTAATAGTTGACTGCATAATGGGTTTAATAGTTGGCTGCATAATGAATTCAATAGTTGGCTGCATAGTGGAATTTTCTTTAATGAGGTGAAACAACTAAAGATAATTTTTGAGTTTAAACAAGATTTTAGAAAATTTGCCGACTTGGAGTAAAATTATAATTTTTTGAAATGATTATCGTTTTATTACTTAGAAATTATTTATTTTTGAAACTTTTATTCTAAGCGGAGACCTAGAGAACAGGAAGGCTCAGGCTCAAATCCACTGGAGGCAACCATTGTAGTCACAGTTTTCAGAAACAAGGAGACATTGGTGATTACGACAAGACGTTTAAAGAATTTTTTTGTTGATAGTCATGCTACTTGGTGAAAGCTTTCCGGATTTTTCTCTTACACAACACGCAAATGCAGGGTAGTTATATACTGTACCTATAAGGACTCCCGAAAGTCAATGTCCTTCCCTCATCGCTCGTTGTTATATAGTCTGGACATAATTAAAATACATATGGGGGATATAAGAGTTGGTTGTTGGACATAAATAAAACACGTATACATATGTTGTTGACTGTTGGACATAAATGAAACACGGGAACATAAGTTCGATTAAGTTAAGTTAAACACATGTACATAAGTTTTTCACTGTTAGACGTTAGTGGACATAAGTGATATATTTGGACATAAATAAAATACATAAGTATACCTAAGTTGTTGACTGTTGGACATAATTGATATATTTGGACATAAATAAAATACATAAGTATACCTAAGTTGTTGACTGTTGGACATAATTGAAACCAGGGCCGGATTTAGATGAAAAGAGGCCCTAGGCTATTCCTCTTATGAGGCCCTTTCACCTCCCATTTTTAAGTTTGGAAATTACACGAGAGCTAATAAAATACATCATTACTGGGATATATATCAATATGTTAAATGAAACATGTTGTGATGGGTACTAATCTTTATAAAAAATGTGGCACGGATAATAAATAAAAAAAAAGTCGAGAACCCTTATTTGAACATTTATTCTCAGCACTCTATATAGTACTTGTAACAATAACTAATCACACAACATTTACAAAGAAATAAAATTCAAATAATAAAAATCATTGACTACGAAAATAAAATATGCAATAAAAATCATCATATTTTCTATCAAATTAAATTAAATATATTCAATACATTGAAGATTAAAGTAAACTCAATTCAGATAAATTTATTTCATAATAATTCGCATTTAAAGTTTAAGTACGAATTTTAAGTTTTAAACTAAACCAAAAAGGGAACTTTATTCAAACAAAATCCAGATCACAAAAAAGAAAATATCAAATTGCATATCATATTAAATTTTATGTTAATAGTTATTTTATTTAAGAACTGATTCAATCCAAGTATACATTTAAAACGAAATAATAAATTAGAATTGTTTTCTAAACTTTTTCACACAGAATTCTTCCATAAGTTCATCAAAATCTATTTTTCTGAAGGTTTCATTTTCGATGCACAAAATACTTAATGAAGACAACCTCGTCTGGGTCATTGTGCTGTCTGCTGGGTCTGTTTGTCTGTTCCAATCTACACCAATCTGCTCTTTATTGATGCAAGAACAAACCAGAGCCCAGTAGCATAAGGCACGTCAATATTTGCCATAGCAATCAGTGAACGTATGAACGTATTGTACTTTGGTGCAATCTAGTATACACAAACGAACACACCCAACGACCCGAACGCGGTGATCTTAACCAATACATTTTTATGTTTGTTTATGAGTCATATGTGTAGAATTTCTCCTCATTTTCAATTCAGTGTTTAAGTGTTTACTGTTTTTAGAAAGTGTAATTCTAATGTTGCTAACAATTTGAATGTAGACTCCTCTTGATCTTGAGGACCTAGGCTCAAGCCTAGTTAGCCTATAGGAAAATCTGGCCCTGGCCTTGTGTATACCACAAACAACCCATTAATGGTTGATGGGGGAGGGCAGTGCATTTTTAGTATTTAGGACAGAATTTTTAGGAGTGACATCCCCCATTTAGGTGTCGTATGGGAGAAAACTCGAAAAATTCTCACCAGGCTGTCTGACTATCAATACGAGACGATACACAACGATTACACACATTGTCTCATTCGCATCGAGTCTACTCGTTTCTGACAGAAGTGAATTCAACAATTTCGCCAGTGGATTCAAACCTCAACTCTCCTTCACGTTAGCTGCGCTCACCTCCAGATAGTCTGACAACCAACGCAAGACACTTTTACACACGTCGTCACAATCGCCATCGAATCTCCTCGTTTCATAAAGCAGGGACGGCAACAGACGTCGTAAGTGGATTTGAACCCGAGCCCTTTTGCACGCTAGCTGCAAATTTGATTACTTTGACATGAGTCGAACTTTTTGCGTTGAGATTGAATTGATCCAATTGAATGCAGCAAAATTGTGATGAGAAAAATATGAGGAAAATTGAGTTATAGTAACCATTTCCTAGCTTATAAAATATACAGAATGCCAGGGAAAAAAACCAAATATATTTCCCTTTCTTTAAGGATGGTGCGTTAGATTTTCAAAGTAGGAGAGTCATGTTCAAAATTCCCTGAAAGGAAGCAGGACCGCAAATTCCCATGTCTATGCCGGGGGTGGAGATGGTAAAGCCCTAAAACCATTCCATTATGCTGCTGTTGGAGAGAGCGAATATCCCAGATGCTATCTCTGGTAAATATTTGTTTAAAAGTGCGATGTGGTAAAATAGGGTCGAAATTCAGTAGTGCATTCTGCGTAATGCTGAATCTGCTACATATTTCTTTTGAAATGTAAACGACTTAAGTCAAAGATCCTGGCATTCGGAAACTATAAGATTTTTTACCATTATCTACTTTCTCTTTCTTCCTTTCTTTTTCATTCATTTTTTGTTCATTTGTCAATCTTCTAATTAATATGTGTTAATATCAGTAGTTAAAAGCGAAATTGTAAGGTGCAGCTAATAGTAGTTGGAATAATTAAGAATGAAATAAGAAATATAACGTATTTTGCACATAATCACCCAAAAACTGTGTTAAATAAAATTGTATCACGACTTTTTTGCCAATTTAATTATAATTTTAAAATGGTTACTAGTCTTATGTATAAAGAATTTGTGATTGGGCATGAATTTTAATGTAAATTATAAAACAAAATTGGTCAAAAAGCAAAAAAGAGGCCTTTGGGATATGGCGACTTTTTAGTAAAGCCAACTAACCTATAAGTCGCCAAATGTTTCTTGTAATTCCCTTCACTTGCAATTGCAACCCGTTATTTGGCTGCGATGAAAAGAATTTTTGACGGCAAATCACAACGGCCCCTATTCTGCAATTTTATCATACATTTTTTTTAAATCGGAAATCAATATATTTACAACATCTGTTTTTTAGAATTTAAATGATTTTCCAAATGGCAAAAAAGTAAATAAAGATTTTTAGGTACTATTGAAGTAAATCATGTCTGTGTTAATGTATGAATGGACTGAGACATTGTTGTTATTATTGTTGAAAAAGTAAACAATTGAAATATAGTTTTTAAACAATGTGATTGAAAGTTACTGTAACAAAGCATACTAACAATGTCTGCAACAAAGATATGACATATTTTGTGTAGGCTGCTTTATAACGAGTTTGAGTGCAAACGATTAAGTTTGATTGCGATAAAAATACGAAACTTTCTGCTAATATGGATGAGACCAGAGCCGTAAGTGTTGTTTTTTTCTCTGTTGGGCTTGGACTTTTGGCACAATTCTTTTATGTGCATGATTTGTGGAGTTTATTTCACTTTTCCTTTTATGCTTTGTTGACGGCCATTACTATTAACGAAAATGGTGGATTGAAATTTTTGATTTCTGCCCTTGATAACTGGGTTGCTGAGATTATCACTTATCGTAATCGTGTTTTGATTATTGAGAGAACTAATAAGCCTATTGATACTCCCAATGCCGATTTTACTGATACTGAAATTGATATGAGTCAAGGTGATGCAATTATAATTAATGATGATGATAATGATGAGTTATTACCTCCACCTGAGTACATGTTAAATGGAATTCTCCCTTGTTGTAATTTTGTTGATTCAAACAACATGAATAATAAACCCGTTATTTATTTTGTTACCAATTTTCCTAACGAATATCCTTTTCGAACTAGCAGCTATTTTTCCAGCATTTCTAATGTTCATTGCCACTGTGATAAATGTTCCGCTTAATTTAAACGTGCTACTTAAAAACTACTTACTTAGTTCAGGCAAAAACTTTACAAGTAAATTAATTTCAAAATTCACCAAAAAATTAAAAATTAACTCCTTTATTAGAAAATTTCCAAATTAAAATCCTTGTTTAATTTTTTTTTGTCTGATATAAAATATGAAAATTAATATTTCCTAAGTTTTTTAACGTCTCAACTCCACAAATGATCACATTCAGATCCAACAACATTCTACCAGACCAATATACTATTATCTTCAAAATGCTCTCGCTGTCAACACACTGTTGCCATCATTTTACTCTACTTCATTATCTACCTCACTGGAATAACATCTATTACCAACAAAAAATATCTGTGTCCATTGCATTACTTCACAAGCAAATATTCTGCCTGCGTCCAGCAATCAATTAACACTTTAATTTGATACAATGATCATTTCCACTTCTGTCATCTTTCCCTGATTTGCACGAATCTCTCTTGTGTCGTCAACTTCTGCTACTGATTCGCGCAACTTGTGCTACTATCATTGACTTCCTCTGTTACCATCATCTTCTAATAGTGTGACTTGTGCTGTCGACGTCTGCCACTACTGTCATCATCTACCACTGCTTCGTGTGACTTTCTCTGCTGCCAACGTTTCCAACTGCTGCCATCGTCTTCTTCTGCTGCTGTCATCTTATATTCGTGTGACTTCTGCTACCATCGTCTTCTTCTGCTGCTGTCATATTCTA
>BPLQ01003122.1:123615-147458 GCA_021605075.1 Caerostris darwini
TTTTTGAAAAAATAATTTCTGCACCAAATCATTTTTTGAAAAAATAATTTCTGCACCAAACATTTTTTGAAAAAGAAATTTCTACACCAAATCAATTAAAAAATACTAAAACCATTTTAAACATATTTTTATAATAATTTTATAAACTTATCCAATCGTTCAAAAGCAGCAAACAGTTCCAACTAAATAACAGAAATATTAATTATATTACTAGCATTGTTAATACATAATTATTTCAAGTATTTTTAAATTATTTACTAACACAAACGAACGAATAATTTAATCACATGTTGAAAATTTTAAAGTACGAAACAAGTGAGCAAATAAATATTTCTCTTCTCTAAATGACATCTTCAAACAGACGCTCAAACAAAACCAAATCGCAGACAGCAGCAGTGACTGCTTCATAATTACAGGAAAAACACCCCCTGCGAAAACCCATTCACCGCAGACTTGCACCGCATAATTATCGGGCGAAACTGAAAAGCAATTCAAAATCAGTGGTCAAATATCAGTGGCGCTATTGAATTTCTTTCCGAAAGATGGGTTTTCCCAAAAAAGTAAAAGTTCGTCTTCGCGTAGAGATAACGCGAGAAAATTGCTATTGATTTCCGGGACCATCAAGGATAACGAATATTCGCATAAAATTAATTAATCTGCAATTCATAAAGTAGCCTGAGCGTTAATCAGGCTAAAAATCTCCATTGTTCAGGGCGACGGAAGAATTGCTTCTTTTATTGCACATAAATTGCGGATATAAAGTGTCCATAGATTTAGTGGGAAGATAAAACGGAATCAATGTTCCTGATAATGAAGGGCAGCTCATATCGATGAGCGGCGCTGGCAATAAGGAACTGGGAAAAAAAGAATTCCCAAATCGGAAATTCATTTATTACCTGATGGCGTCGTTACAAATAATGAAAAAGATACTGTAGCCAATTTGTTTACAAACAGAATTTAATTTTTCACCATACTTTTCGAACGCCCCTTTTACTGGCGAAATTTGATTGTAATAATTTTTTCGTTATTGTTAAAATTGTAACAAAGTTCCATTTATAATTTATAATTTGCTTTTTTACCAATTTTAATTATAGACGACATATAATAATTTTTTATAACAACTTATCCAATTCTCGAAGCAAATTAAGATGGGTTTCCATTGAAACTTTTTTTTTAATTGCGGCGGGTACTGGGTCGTATTCATCGTGTCCCTATGCAAATTAGTCTTGAAGGAGGCATGTCGTGCAGGCTTCACCAACGAACGCTGTTACTCATTTATCGCTACCAAGGGGGCCCGTGTTGTTTGAAGATACGCTATGAAAATGAGTAACACTTCCCACGCAACGTTCTACAATCATATTAGACCGGTTTTGTTTAGTTTGGTTTGTCGCTCTATGGTCTTCTTGTGTACACTTTAGTCTAATTAGACAGAGACCTACAGTTTAAAGTGGATTCCGAACCAGTCACAAACATCCATCCACCTCCAGGATTCGAATACGAAGACTTTGGTACCAAAGTCAAGAGCGCTAGCCAATTGGTTACCAGGTCGCTATTAGACCGGTACCTACGATTTAAAGTGGATTCGGAACCACTGCAAATATCCATGACGCAGCCGGACTCGAAACCGCAAAACCTGCGACACTGAGTGCCAGAGCGCTAGCCACTCCGCCATCAGACGCTAAACCATTGAAAACTATAATGACACGTGCTTAAATCCTTATTTAAAAAAATTTCCGCACCTAATCATTTTTTTTTAAAAATTCCACATATAATCTACACCAAAGAATTAAAAAAAAATTTCATCATTTTTAAAATATTTTTATACCAATTTTACAAAACTATTAAATCGTTCAAAATCAGCAAACAATTCCAACTAAATAATAGAAATATTAATTATATTACTAGTATTGTTAATACATAATTATTGTACGTGTTTTTAAATTCTTTACTAACAACACAAAATAACAAATAATTTAATCACAGATTAAAAATTTTAAAGTACGAAACAAGCGAGCAAATAAATATTTCTCTTCTCTAAATGACATCTTCAAACAGACGCTCAAACAAAACCAAATCGCAGACAGCAGCAATGACTGCTTCATAATTACAGGAAAAACACCCTTTGCGAAAACCCATTCACCGCTGACTCGGACCGCATAATTATCGGGCGAAACTGAAAAGCAATTCAATATCGGTGGTCAAATATCAGTGGCGCTATTGAATTTCTTTCCGAAAAAGAAGAAAAAGTTCGTCCTCAAGTAGAGAAAATTGCTATTGATTTCCGGGAAACCAGCAAGGATAACGGATATTTGCATAAAATTAATTAATCTGCAATGCATAAAGTAGCCTGGGCGTTAATCGGGCTAAAAATCTCCATTGTTCTGGGCGACGAAAGAATTGCTTCTTTTATTGCACATAAATTGAGGATATAAAGTGTCCATAGATTTAGTGGGGAGATAAAACGGAATCAATGTTCGGAAATTCATTTATTACTTGATGGCGTCGTTACAAATAATGAAAAAGATACTGTAGCCAATTTGTTTACAAGGATTATTCATTTTTCACCATGCTTTTCGAACGCCCTTTTACTTACGAAATTTTTTTGTAATCATTTTTTCGTTATTGTTAAAATTATAACAAGGTTCCATCGCTAATTTATAATTTTTTTTCACCAATTTTAATTATAGACGACATATAATACATTTTTATAGCCATAAGTGTCCATAAATTATTTTTCCATGCCAAATCGTTTCTTAAGAATATTTTTCCACTGCAAATCATTTTAAAAATTATTTTTCTTACAAAATCGTTTCTTTAAAATATTTTTCACACCAAATCGTTTTTTTAAAAAGGATTTGGTGTAAAAAAAATGAAATGTTTGAAAATAAATGAAATAAAAAAAAATAAAAATTAATAAAAATTAAGGAATTAAAATAATGAATTAAATGAATGAAAATGAAAATAATTTTTTTTTTTTTTTTTTAAATTTCCGCACCAGATTATATTTTGAAAAACATTTCTACACTACATCATTATAAAAAAAAATTCTACGTTAAATCATTTTGTGCAAAATTTTCCACTCCAAAAAATTTAAAAAATGTTTATGTCAAACCATTTTAAAAATATTGCATACCAATTTTACAAAATTATTCAATCATTCAAAAACAGCAAACAATTCCAACTAATTAACAGAAATATTAATTACATTACTACTATTGTTAATCCATAATTATTTCAAGTGTTTTTAAATTATTTACTGACTACACAAAAGAACGAATAATTTAATTACCAGCTGAAAATTTTAAAGTTCGAAACAAGCGAGCAAATAAATATTTCTCTTCTATAAATGACATCTTCAAACAGACGCTCAAACAAAACCAAATCGCAGACAGCAGCAGTGACTGCTTCATAATTACAGGAAAAACACCCTTTCACCGCTGAGTTGCATCACATAATTATCGGGAGAAACTCAAAAGCAATTCAATATCAGTGGTCAAATATCAGTGGCGCTATTCAATTTCTTTCCGAAAGATGGGTTTTCCGAAAAAGAAAAGTTCGTCTTCATGTAAAGAAAATTGCTATTGATTTCCGGAACCAGCAAGGATAACGAATATTTGCATAAAATTAATTAATCCGCAATTCATAAAGTAGCCTGGGCGTTAATCGGGCTAAAAATCTCCATTGTTCTGGGCGACGAAAGAATTGCTTCTTTTATTGCCCATAAATTGCGGATATATAAAGTGTTCATAGATTTAGTGGGTAGATAAAACGGAATCAATGTTCCTGATAATAGAGAGTTTTTGCATACCGTACGGTAGGTTACCGTAGGACGTCCGTTAGCTTTTTCTCCCTAGCACGCATGCTCATAGGAAACTGAGCAAGCGCGCTAGGGAGAAAAAGCTAACGGACGTCCTACGGTAACCTAACTTACGGTATGCAAAAACTCTCTATTGAAGGGCAGCTCATATCGATGAGCAGCGCTTCCCAATGAGGAACGGGGGAAAAAAAAAAGAGTTCCCAAATCGGAAATTCATTTATTACTTGATGGCGTCGTTACAAATAATGAAAAAGATACTGTAGCCAATTTGTTTACAAGGAGAATTCATTTTTCACCATGCTTTACGAACGCCTTTTTACTTACGAAATTTGCTTGTAATCATTTTTTTTTTTTCGTTATTTTTAAAATTATAACATGGTTCCATAACTAATTTTTACTTTTTTTTTTTTTAACAATTTTAATTATAGATAACATATAATAAATTTTAAATTGTTCAGACGGAAGCAGCAAACTTACCAATATTAAATTATATGAAATATTAAGTGTGTCAGGACATCAAAGAAGCTTAAAACAAGAAGCTTCAGCAAAAGATTGATAAATATAGAATGAAAAAATTTGAAAAAAGTTAAATTTGGAATTAATACAATTACAAAAGGCTCAAAAAAACATATTCCTTGTTAACAAGTTCTCAAAAATCAGATGGTAATTTGATTTTTTTAAGTTTCAGTTATTTTCTTCCGAGTTCTTTTTAGTTTATTCAAAGAGCTGAGAAATATAAGTTCAATATTCTGTACTCGTTCACAAAGATCAATGTAGCATAGATGAAATCTATTCACTTAGAAATTAATGATGAAAGGTCGAGTTATAAGCATAATTATTCTGAAATTGGTGAGAAAATGATGAGTGAAACATTTCTGATATTCCTTTGTAATATTTCTTTGATATTTGTTTTTTACATGTAGAATTTATCAAACAGTTTTAATAGTTTTTTCTTTGAATGTCGTTGTTGCCAGTAATTTGTAATATTTTTATGAACAAGTTTTAAATTCACGACTTTTTTACAGCAAATGAAACACTTGAGTTTTTATTGAAGAAAACATTTACGCAATTATCTAAATGATAGTAAGAATTTTAGTATTTTAAGTACAATTCATGTCTATAATACATGGATGTAGTTGGTGATTCAAGGGGACGCACTTCAAGGAGCGGTACAGCATACTAAAACATTCATAAATGTACACTCTTATTTAGATCAGCACACATTAGAAGATAAACATTTTTTATTATGAATATAAGAAATATCAGTAAATAAAAATCTATGTTAATCATAACTTTTGAGAACGGTTGCTACAGAAATCCAAAATGATACTAAAACCCTTAGTGCATTTGTATCCAAGGCTTTATCAATTTTTTTATTATACAATATTTATTTATTATATTCAAAGAAATTAAATAAATAATTTCAATTTTTTTTTTCTTTTTCATGTCCAGCGGACCAAATGCAATGAGTAAATGCACCTCATGATCTTCACAAATCTGCTCATTCTTGGATTACTCAAACTCGCTTAGTTAACAATGACTGTCCGATAGAAATTTATAAGTTGTTAGGGGATAATCCAGAAATATCTGCTGAAGTTTACCTTTAACGGCTAAAGCATTTTAAAAGCCTTTTTACTGAGTAAAACGGGCTTCTTTGTCAAACAGAAATGCAATTATTCTCCAGTATAATAATGCTAAACACCACATTGCAAGAGTGACTAAATGTCCTGCAGAAGAATTTGGCTGAGAAATTATGCTTCACCCACTTTATTCATTTGACTTTGCTCCAACAAATCACCATTTTTTTTAAAATTCTGTCAGCACTCACTTGAAATTTAAGAGAAAGTGTTCAAATAAAGATATATTATATTATCAAGACAAAACCACATGAAAAGGCATAAAAAAAGCTGAGATGAATTTGTTATTGATATTAATGGATGGTCTACCCAATGTGCATTGGATTCTTCTCCCATATTATATGCAAATATTGGAAAGTTAATCCTAAAATTCTCCAGTGTGATGAAAATGAAATATATCTGATGGAGTTATAAGTGTAGAGCATCCACTTAGAATTTCACACCTGGCATGAAGTCGAGTATCACTTGGATGCACTAAGAGCAACCATTTTTAATAAAATTAATTAACTTTTAAAAATTCAAAAAATAATTAACAATCTAACAAAATTTGCTAACTTTTTTATTTGCTTCATTACTTTTTATTTTTTCAAAATTTTGTCCTGTGTCCATTATTTTCTAACAATCTGTATGTAAAAATAATGAATGATTAAAGAAGATTAAGAATGATTAAGATCTTAGAAACAGATAAATTGCTTTACATATTGCGGTGTATATCTTGTGTGACTTAAAAAAATTTTTCTAAAACAAACTGATGCATGAACAAGTTATCAAACTAAGAAGAGTTCATAAATCCAAATTTAATTGAAAAAACAATAGATTAATGCATTTAATGCATAATTCATATTAAAAATTTTTAATACACTTAAACCTAAATTTCAAAGTTTAACTTAATTTAAAAGCATAATTCATTTACTGACTTCCTAGATGTGGCGTGTCTGTGAATTGAAACTAAGAGTGTTACGGTTTATTATTTATGCCTTATAAATTCAAATACAGTTTTAACTTATACTTGCGAGGATTCAAATCGAGTTTAAAATATGTCTAAAAGCTTTTAACCTTTCGATCCTTTTTACAAAACACTTTCTGCAGCCTGTTGATATTTTCAACATTTTTATGATTTACCGTTTATTTAGTTGCCAGTAAAGGAAATATTTCAGAATAAAAAATATTTCAAAGTACATATTTCAAAAAAATTACATATCTTTTTAAATGTATCTCAACAAAAAAAAATTCTCATAAATAAAATATTTATATGAACTTAAAATTATGTATATTATAATTATTATTATTAAAAATTTGTATAATAATGTATTATAATTATTGTTATTAAATTATGTATAACAATCTGTTATAATTATAATTATTAAAATTATGTATAATAATCTTTTAAAATTATTACTATTAAAATTGTGTATAATAATATATTATAATTATTACTATTAAAATTATGTATAATAATATTTTAAAATTATTACTATTAAAATTATGTATAATAATATATTATAATTATTACTATTACAATTATGTATAATAATATATTTATAGCATTTATATGGAAAGTTGTAGTGTGATTTTTACAAATTATTTCAGTGGAAAATTTAAGAATTATAGTTTTACTTTCAATTTATAGTTAAATTTTGTTTTATCTGCATTTAAAATTCTTAACCAATTGCATAAAAAAAATCCTAAAACATTTTTATGCCACCTTAATGGGGAAAATAATTAGAATTTGATATCGTTAAAATGCACAAATAAATTATTTAAATATCTTTATACACATCACATTAATTAAATCTATTTTACAAAATTTAAAAATAAATGATTCACAAACTTATTACAATATTTTCATTCATATTATTCATACTCATTCTTAATATGAAAAAATATACTTAAAACATTTAATATTTTAAATATTTTTTTACATATAATTTTGTCTACAACATATTGGATATATATTTATTATACGGAAATAAATATTTCATAAATAATAAAAAATTTCATAAGCATAAATTTAATAAATTTCATAATTTTACAAAATTGAAAAAACTGAATTTCATAATAATGAATTACATTAGTAAAAAAAATAATTTATCATATATTTTGCGTTTCATATAAAACGATTTATTCATTTGGCCTAATGATGATTATGCTTAGAGAAATGGAGCTCGCTATTATTCATGAAATTCATACAAGCGAAGTACCCTCATCTTTATTATAAATGAATGTCCTTGTTGCATGATGCTATCCATGTAAACGACACCCTCATGACATGCGATTACATATGCATGAAATGCAAAAGGTCTAATATCATTAGCATCATATAGTTTACTCTTGACATATTAGTTGTCATTATGAAAAATGCATTCTATTCATTATAGTCATATTTTGAAATAGAAACAACAAATATAAATCAGTAATAATATTTTCTGAATATAAAAGGCTGTTTGTGACAGTTTGAACATTTATAGCAGTAGTCTCTTTATCTATTAAAATTAACTTATGAAAACCTTCAAATGAGGTATCCATTCTTTAAAAAAATCTATTTTATTTGTTAAATTAATTAAAAATTATCACAAACAATTTTCTCTTAATTTATGTAAAAATTCCCCTTTTTTTTACCCATTCTGATGTATTATTACAATCAATTAGATTTGTGTTCATTTAAATTTAATATAAAAATTAAATGTAAAAATTTTCATAATGAATTTTAAATTATTTTGAAACACTTGAAATAAAAGATCTAATTTAAAAAAACTATTCGGAGGAAACAAAAAATATTTATTTTTAAATAAATTCACACTTTTATTCATTTATGTCTCAGAAATTTAAATGCGTAAAATTTTTTTATATTATTATCCATGCTCTTTAATTTACATGGTCAACAAATACTTTATTGCAAACATTTAAAAACGCAACTATCACAAATCCAAATTTTTAAGATTTTTATAAATGCCATAAAAATTCCTTTATTTTTAATATATGTTTAACATATATTATATATAAACATACATATATTAATACTATAAATTTTGTATTTGTAGATGCAAATTATATATATGCATATATAAAATTTGCATCAACTTTTGGATATGACGGTACTACAGTAAATGAAGAAGAAAGTTCCCAGGGTTTTCCTTTTCCAAAACCTTTTCTGCAACTAGAAGCATGAAATCTAAAAATCTTAAACAAGATTTAAAAATGCTTCATACAGAGTATACATAAACAAAAACCCTGGAATTTTAATTTTTCGAATTAAAAGTAAAGCAATTTTAAAGTTTTAAAAATTTATTAAATTATTTTTTGTTTTTTTTTTTTTTTTTTTTTTTTTTAATTTTCTCTATGAATAAAAAAGCTCTTACAAAGTTTCATTTAAAATAGCAAGCTGTAAAAATCCACATACCATTTTTAAAGAGCTTGTTTTTGACAAAGGTAGGTAGGTGTTTTTTCAAACAATTGAAGTCCATAAATCTATTAAATGATACTGTTGCCAGTCGAATGGGTGATGTAACTGACGATGTACAGCATCAACTTTTCATGAAATTGCGTGACAAACCGTTTTCGATTCAGCTTGATGAAGAAAACAGGTAGCGATAAGGACGCTCCTTTCATTGACTATTATTTGTGATGGTATATCAAAAGTAGAAAAACTACTTTTCTGCACGTGAGAAATTTTTTCAATCTGTTTATAAATTAAGGAATGAAAGTTTTTCTTGAAGAGGAAAACTTATCCATAGCCAAAAAGTTTTTAGACGGTTTATTTGTGATGAAATTGTGCTACTTGGTCAACATATTCAAGAAATTAAATACCTAGAATTTTTAATTCAAAAGGACTAACACATATATGTTGGATACGAATGATACAGTTAATGCTCTTTGTAGAAAATTTTAACAGTGGAGCAGAAATTTAATGCAATAAAACCTATAAATATTTGCAGATGTGGGTGAATATGTTAAAACTTACCAGAATAAAGAACAGCATGTGAAATTTGTTTTTGTAACCATTGCCAATCAATTAGGCAAGCGGACAAAAAATTAAAAAAATTACTTTATCTTAGTAGCAAGTCAGGATGGGGTTTGGGATCCATTTCAAAACACTCCCCAATGTCTCTCAACTGTGGAAGAAAAGTTCCTCATAAACATCATGGAAAGTATTGAAATCAAAAGACGATTTCGGAATAAATCACTCGTTGGTTTTTGGGTGGAGTGGATGATGAGTTTTCTGCACTGAAAACAAGAGCATTTCGTATACTATTACCATTTTCAGCCTCCTATCATTGAGAAACCTATTTTCTGGGATGGATCCATTAAATAACAGCCAAATATAGAAAAAGAATTCAGATGTGTATTGCTAATATTAAACAAAAAATCTGTACTCTGCAAGATTGGCCTAAGGAAATCGCTAATAATTATTAGCCTTGTTTTTAATTTAGTATTGATAAGTTAATTGTTAAAAATAATATGCAGTACGGATACGATCCTATTTCTAAGTGTATTATATTATTGTAAATATTTTTTTCTTATTAGGTTAGAATGTATTTTGATTTGTTTTCCTTTCAGTAAATTATTCAAATTTTTAATATTTTTCCGAAATGTTCGTGTCTGTCATTTAGTGTCATCACGCCTCCTAGGTTTGTGAATCGTTACTTTAACGGATTTTCCCGAGTACATTTGTACCACGAATTAACTCATGCAAAAATTAATTTTTAATTTTAGACTAAAGCATCCATAAGTGACCTTTACCTTCACTACAGAAAAATAGGCAAATTTTCGAGCCAGTTCTTTCAGCACGTATAAAAAGGAGTGAACATGGGTGATTTGAAGCCAAATTGCCTGGATTGGACGTGTACTTGGATAAACTTTTTGCTTGTAATAGGTGGAATATGTTGTCCAGAATACATTTGAGTGATTGTAAAAAATGGCTCGCAAAAAGGAGAATGGAAACAGGACAAACACTGACAGGAGTCTGCAAAGATTTAAGAAGAGCCAAAAGTGTAATGTCAAGAATCTGGAAGCGGTTTAAGCACCAAGTGTAAAGACAATCAGGTCAAAGTCAAAAATATACCCCAACAGACTTTCAGAACCGTTATTTGGCAACGATTGCTAAAAGAAACAGGCACTTGTTGTCAGTTCAGATTACAACAGAAACTCTACCATCCACATTTAACGTGAATGCACAAAAAAAGGATGTATGCAAGGAAACCCATGATTTGTATACCACTAACTCTTAACAGTGAAATGTACCTGGTTGTGGCACAGAGCTCTAGAACGCTAGTCACTCAGCCACCAGTCCCCTTATATCACATATACTTATGTTTTTATTTAAACTTATTTTTTGCAGAAATAGGCAGTTATGCATTTTGGATGTATATCAGGCATGACAAATTAAAGATCTTGTGCAAGTTTCATGCTCTTATCTGCTTATTTATTCGAATTAGATGTGTTTTTATAGTTATTCCTTTAATTTTTCTCGCCAATGTATTTCCAAAGGTTGAGAATCTCTGCTATAAGCACTACACCTTCACAAAATGTATATGCTTAATATAAAAAATACAGATATGTAATAAATGGCTAAATATCATTTAACTGAGCATATCAAAAATTACTAATTTACTTTATGTTGTCAGAATTATCTTAACATTAAAGTTAGCCCTCTAAAATAGATAATAAAATAACTGCAAAATTTTTTTCCAAGTACCACATCTGTTTTAGTAGTATATTTATCTATTGCGTTTGAAAATAAAAACAAAACTTTATATGTAAAAAAAAATGTGTCGTAAATTATATCGAATTGCGCATAACTCCAAATAATTTTTTGAACAACTGACCTAGTTCTTTTAGAACTATCTATTTTTATTGCATTATTTTGTTTCTTTTGCGTGCAGACATACTTCCGAAAGCTCGACTGAAATTCAATTGTCTAGTCTCCATAAATAATCATAATTTCGAAATTTCACTTTAATTTCATGAATGAATAATTTTGCGTCGTTGAACATTTATGAGTTACCAAAATGGTAGGATTATTATGCAAAATGGATCGAAGACGTGTAGTGACTTCACTACACGTGACCTTTGACGAAATCAAAACAAAGCAGCATTGGATATATCTTGACGGAAAAAATTTCTTGCGAATATTTTAAAGTACGATTTCATGCATTTCAAAGAATAGAATTGAAATTACAAATATAAAAAAAATATTAGCTTAATTTATTGCGAATAGTATAAAATCCTTTTAACCAAATTCTTTTAATTTTTAAAAACTTTTCCGTATGCAATACTTCCACAAAAAATTCTTCAGCAAATTTGGAAATATTTCTGTTCTTTCATTTTAATTCACTTTAAATAATTTCGTTAAACTGAAATTAAATATTTCAAATAACTTATTTGCATTTCGAATGAATAAATATTACCCAACTTTTGGCATGCACATTAAAATGTTATTTCAAATGCAATAATTTATTAGAAAATCATTCTGATTTATAATTACAACTTCAGTAAGTCTGCGAATTTCATACCTTTTTGTTAGAGAAATGTAAAATCCCAATATTACCACACCGTTAAAACTGCTTTTTTACTTTTTTAAAATTAATTTTAAATTGCAGAGGTAATTGATAAAATAATCATTTAAAAAAAGCGTATATGCAATATAAAGTTTATTATTTCATCAAATTTAAAATTCTTAACTTGACAATAAAGTAACAATAATGTTAATAATAACATTAAACTTAACAACAAAGTTACTGTAAATATTTAATTCCTGTACTAGTTAGAAACAAATCGGAATATAAAAATTAGCCATATAAACTAGATTTTAATTTTTAAAGAAAGTTCAATATTTAAAAATTTTGTTCTAAAAATGTACAAAAACTATTTTGTATTTGTGGGAAAAAATTCGGCAATCAAAGTAGCTGTTACTTTTTTTTTTTTTGCTGCTTTTTCTATGTTTTAAAATTATTAGATGTCATGTATTTAATGAATGTTTGTCATATTTTTTTTTCTTTTTCTGTAGATTTTCAAAAACAATTTACAATATGATTTTTACATGAAATTCTGTATTCTTTTAAATATTCTAATCAACGTTAGATCCATGTAGTCCAGTCTAGATCCAGTCTATTAATATAACTCCAATCTTTTTATATAAACCCATATATAAGCTAATTCTAATAACATCGAAATGTGTGAAATATTTATTCAAAAAGCATAAGTTTTAGACAAAAACCTTAGTTTCCATTCGAATAATTATAGCTATTTTGTGTATTTCCCAAGATTCTGTAGATCATAAAGTTCAAAAATATTGAAATACATATTCTCATCGATATTCCAAACAAAAATTGACAATGAAACGATATTGTTTCAGCAAAAATATGAATCGAATTCAAAGAAATATTAATATTTACTTCTCCCATAATTGTTAATGCATAACGAAAATGAATTGTTAATAAAATATCGATAATTGTATATAAATAATAATGGATTAAAGTAATGATTTCTGTATAAATAACAGGTTTAAAATCGTGGCATCTTCAGTGATACAAAATAGGATTAAACTAATAGTATCTTTATAAAAAAAATAGAATTATAGTAGCAGTATCTTCATAAAAAAAATAATAGTAAGATTAAAGCAGTAGTATGTTCATAAAAATGACAGTAGAATTAAAGTAGCAGTAACTTCGTAAAAATAACTGTTGGGTCAAAGTAATGTCTTCTTAAAAATAGCAGTAGAGTCAAAGTAATATCGTTATAAAAATAACTGTAGGATTAAAGTAGTGTCGTCATAAAAATAATACTATAATCAAAGTAATGTCTTAATAAAACTAACAGTAGGACTAGAGTAATGTCTTCATAGAAATAACAGCAATAGGTAGAGGGAAACTATACTAAAAGACTAAAATATGCATATCATGAGCAGAATTTAATAAAAAAATTGTTTTCTAGAAAAAAAATTACATAAATAACTTTTGGTAGACCAATAAAATAAATTCTGATTATTAACACTGTTAATTGTAAGTTCAGAAACTGTAATCGAAGCTTCCGATGTCAATGACTTTTTCCATTTATTATCCGTGAAATTGCACCCTGTATTTCAGTAATTCTTATTCTTAGCAAAATTTACTGAATTCCTATTTTAATGTTTATTATATTGTTTCCAGCTGGCTTTCGTTCTGTTTTATTATACGTATTTTAATTCAGTTTAATTCAATGAATCACAAATAGTGTCTACTCTAATAATTGTATACTAACAAAAAAAAAAAAAAAATGCATAAAAAACAGTAAAATGCTGAATTTTCTTTACATACAAGAATGCAATGATATTTGTAGACTGAAAATTGCATAAATACACACAGAATCGAACTCAACATAAATATCGTCTGCAGTGATCCACCCCGGCGAAAGCATGCTTTCCCGACGAACACATCAACAAAGCACCAGGTCAGCTGGCAAGCGACAGCGAGCGCCCTCATCCGACCGACCCCCACCCCCTAGACTATACCAGGGTCTACCAAAAAATCGGTACTTACATCCTCCGATCCCCGGAAGAGTTGGACTCCACGAGGGGTCTCCTCCCGTCCCTCCTGAGCTTCACCCTCATCTTGGTCATGTCGATGTTGTTGACGGCCACGCGCAGGAAATCCATCTTTACAGGGGCACACCAGGTAATCCAGGCAGAGAAAACTACAACACAGGGGTAAATAAAGGCGAGGGATTTTCGCCGCGAGTTCCCCTCGCAAGACGCCGGGAGTTGTGCGAGGTTCGACGGCTAGGGAGAGGAGCTATTGATCGGCGAATGTGCGTGCGACTTGGAGGGGGGTTTTCGAAACAATCTCGCGACCGAGAGAGAGAGAAACAGCCGCGCGGGACGGGGGCTACTCGGGGGAGGACCAGGTAGGGCCATCGATCACCCGGCTCTCCATTTCTCACGTGAATGGAAATGGAGTAGTAAAGAAAAAAATTGTGGAGTAACAATGGAGTTTTCGTGAAGTCAATTCTTGTGAGCTTGTTTGAATACCAATTTTTTTTTTCCATCTCTCATTTTTCTTCTTTTTTGGAAGAAAAAAAGATTTATGGGGAAATGAGGAAAAATTGTATTGCTTACAGGTTGAAAGTTAAAATCATTCTTTTTTTTATTTTAATTACAATTTTTTACATGCGGAGAACATGACGTTTAATCTGATTCTGAGAAGGTACTAAAATCAACTAACACGAGGTAGATAAAAAAAAAAAGAATTAGAAAAACTTTTTATTTATAGGAAATATAATTTTTTAAAAATTTAAATGCTATAAAATTTTGAAAAAAAAATATCCAATTATTTTGATTACTACAGTGTTGGGGGAAAAATAAGTCTCGTGACTTAATGAGCCTACTTTTGAGTTTTAAAAACTTTGATAATTGTCTTATGTTTCAATGAAGCTCATATCATTTTTATTTACATTTTGTTTTAAAAGTGCAGGAAAATATTTTTAAAATTTCGAGGTTTTATGAGGATTAATGATTTGGAAGCGAAAATTTTAAGATGGCAATCGCGTTTTTTTGTCATTTTTGGAAAGTGACTTAAAAAGATTAACAGAAACGTTATGGGCAAAAAAATTGTATAAAAAACAAAAATGTAATTTTTATAGTTTTAAGAGAGCACAAAGACAATTTTCAAGAGAAATTTAATTCAATATCTATTCAAAAAATTTTTCCCAAGGCAGAAATATTTGCATTTCTTCACATCATGTCCACTTTACATTGAAACCGCCACTTTGGGGAGTTAATGTTGGTTACTATTGATACCGAAATTCAGACTGATTACTGCTAAGTGCAGCAAGACTTTCAGGACATTCGAGTGATTCACGGAACAAAAGCGAAAAAAATCGAACCGAAAAACCGAACAAAACGAATTCTCTGTCTTTACTCGTCTGCCACAACTCTGACTCCAGAATCCAGTTTTCCTGGTACAAGAAATGCCACGCATGACAACACGTGATTCAGAGAACTGATATTGTTAGTAAATTCAAACATATCTTATGAAAAAAAAATTTATAAAGTGTATTCTGTTTACATACTGCTTTTGTTAATTCTAAAAATTTTTTTATCTGGTATGTACGCAACATATACAGTAGAACCTCTTTAAGTCGAACCTCGATAAGTCGAAAACCTCCAAAACTCGAAAAAATTTTTTATTCCCTTTCCCTTCAAGCCCCAAAACCTCCATGACTCGAAATTTCAACCCTCTATAAGTCGAAATAATGAGTCAATCCCCACAAGCCATTTTGGTATATATTTTCCCTATGTAACTCGAAAAAAAAAAATTTAACCTCTGTATCTCGAGCATTAGCACTGTTTGATTTCACAACCTTTACAACTCGATCATTTGAAACTAATTACCTCTATAGCTCGAAGAAAAATAAGTTACCGACTTTAAGGATTTGCCGACAATGCACGTCATTGTTTCTTAGAAAACAATGTATGCATATATAGTAAATAGAATAACTAATTCTATGAAATAGCAACTCGGAAGAAAAAGAATTTTCTGCTCTTTATAGCTTAGATAATGCTATAGATAGAGAACGATAGAATTGTCTAAAGCAAAAACAATCAAAACAAACTTTTTTAATACATAATATTTTTAATTTTAAGGTTGTTACGGAATTATTTTGATTTTTTATTGTAGAACATAACATAACTTTTAAGTCGCAAATAAACATGTTTATTACCTCTGTAACTTGAATTTTTATTTATTTTACCTCCCTAACTCAAAATAAGTTAGAAAGAATCTAGACCTCTACAAGTCGAATATTTCCTTACAAATTCCGCGTAAGTCGAAATGCTCCATAAGTCGAAAACTCTATAACTCGAATTATTTGGCATCTCCCTTGAAGTTCGACTTACAGAGGTTCTACTGTATTTTAAAAATAGGACAATTTATTGCTCAGAAGGCAATAATAAACAATTATTTAAAAAATCAATATAACTATTAAAGTATTTATAAAGAATAACTGGTTTATTGTTTTATTTTTTCTAAAATATTTGCATGTATTTTCTTTTCGGAAATCAATTATCCTCAACTGTGGAAAAACCGACCAGGTTAGCTACTATTTAGAAATTTGAAAGAAAACAGTTAATTTTCTTTTGGGATTACAGCGGACTCACTCAACTGAGTCTGCTTTTTCAATTTAAGTGCGAGTACAAATTTAAGATGTTAGTAAGATGAAATTAGCAAAAATAAATAATAATAGTAATTTTTAAATATATATGTAAGTAATTTGAAACATATTTATGTTAAATCACTATACTTAATTTTATACTTGTTTTGTATTTTTTTAAGATCCAATACTTATTGTCATTCATTGTAGCCTCTTTGTGCAATTTAAATATTTGCTCGACTGTCAACATCAGTTGACATCTTTACTTGCCTCATCTAAATTTTAACTGGAGCACATGTATTTTTAAATTCCTACTATTAGTTCACTATAGTTCATATCCATTAATTATATGAATATTCACTATAGTTCATATTCATTAGTTAATTTAATTAATTAATTTCAGTTTTTTTTAGATTTAAGTTGCATGTATCTAATAATAGATGGCGCCAGATGTAAGAGGAAAATTTCAACTTTATTTATAAAGGACTTTCTGCAATAGAGTGAAAAAAAAGTAGGAATTGACTTTAAAAGAAAAATTTTTATAATACTTGTTTTGTTTTTTATTTTAAGTAATGAGCATGTGCAGTTGGTTTAGTGATATGTTCCTCATAATTATAATAAATAATTAAGTGTTCTTTTCTTTAATCCTCGTCTGAATAATCTACAAATAAACATAATTTATGCAGAATAATCCTGAACTTTATTTTTTTCTCATGTGGTACCCGCACGACAGAGTAAAAGCAAGGGAATATTACATATTTATTATACTTTTTAGTTTTAATACTCTCATAATGGATAAATGGCAAAAATAGATACCCGACATCAATAAAATTAAAAAAGGACAATGGACAAATGGATGATGGACAAAATGACAATGGAAGATGGACTGACATCCAATGAACTTAAAAAACTGTGGACGGAATCCAATGACATTTTTTCTACTTCAAAAAATATCGAACGAAATGTGTTATTTAATAAAAAGGGTGAAAAAATATCAAGAAGAATTTATTAAATATGGATCTAAATATTTCTTTGGAAAGAACATCTTTTGTGTATTAATTACAGGTATAGGTTATCAAATGAAAGTATGAATGCTAAATTAAAAAGACAATTGGAAACCAAACATAAATAACTAACAAATAAATCGGAAATTTTAAGAAACGTGCTGAGAGTATAAAAATCAAAAAACTTTTCTGAAAAAATACACAATAATGTGAAAGCTTTACGAGTATCCTTCGAAGTTTCATATTTAACATGATAAAATTGGAAACCACATACAATTGGAGATTCGGCACTTGTTCGTTCAGCAATTAAAATGACATCAATTATGCGTGGAGAAAAAGAAGGTAACGATTTAAAAAAAGATACCATTAATAAGAAATACGGTTTCTCGCCTGATTTCCATCACATCACATAACATAGGTTCAGCTCCGTTAAATCGATTCTGTTACTTTACGGAACTATTGATATTATTATCTAAACACTCTGAATTAATTATTTATGTGAGATACATTTATGAAGAAGACAGATTAAAAGATTTGTTGTAAAAAATGAAAAGAAAAACAAAATGAAGAGAAAATATTTCGTATTATTAATTGATATATTGAAACAAATTATCTTACGGATGGTGCTGCAGTTTTAACAGGTCGTAATAAAGAACTAAGAGAGTTAATAAGGAAAATTGCTTATTATTGCATGATACATAGACAGGCTCTTTTTGCAAAAAACATTGATTAAAAATTGCATACATAAGGTATTACATAATTTTTTATTGTAATTAATTACGATAAAAGCAACAATCTAAGTCCATTTTCAATTAATCTAGTTGTCTATTTTCAATACTCTGTAAGGAGATGGACTTTGTGTGGGAGACATTATTACTACATACCACACTGCAAAAAACTGCTACGCATTTTCGATTTGTGAAAAGAAATTTGCATTTATTATTATTATTTTAAAAACAGAAACGCGTATTGTCTAGTTCATCATTAATGAAGATTAGCTCGGAAAATTCAACTTGGTTGGATAAGTACTTGGTTGACATTTTCGAAAAATTTTATGATTTATACAGCATATTAAAAATCTAAATAATTCTAATAAAATGTTTATACTCTCTCGAGTATAAACATTTTATTAGATTTATTTAGATTTTTTTGTGATATTTACATACATTTTAAAATGTATACTTAAATTAAATCTTTTTAACATCAAGCACTAAAGTTGAAACTTTTATGAATATAAATAAATAGAATAAAATATAGAATAGAATAATAAAGAATTATTAGTTAATTATTTATTTATTATGAATAGAATAATACATAATTTAAATAATATAGATTTAAAAACACTATTTTCTATCATATGTTAAAATTGGAAAAAATCTTTTCGAAAAAGTTAGAAAATAGTCCAAATAATTAGTTTGGTTGGACAAGTGATCTCTTTTCGTTTGATACTTTTAATTACAATATCGCTTTAAGTTAAAAACTGATCAATTCCAATTGATGTTTCAAGAGACGAAACATTTGCGCAATCAATTTAAGACTCTGATTTGACAAATATTTTGGTTATGGAATGGAAACAAATATACTTATATCCATTTTCATCGACCTACTTATGTGAAACCTGTTTTTCAAAATTAGTTGCCATTAAAATAAAATATCGAAATCGCTATGAACGATGACTTAGGGCTTGTGATTCTTAGTGCAGGTCCTATCATAGAAGCAATTTATCAAACATCTCCACTAGTCCTATTAGAACAAGAGTCATTCTTTTCCGTTAAAAACTAAACCCTTCACCTTATTTTTCACCCTAATTTCAGACTTTATTTTGACCTTTAGAACATCAATCGTCTCTTTTACTTGTTACTACCAATGTTTTTTTTTATTATTTTATGAAAAGTAATATATATATATATATATATATATTATTATTATTATTATTATACTGTACGTCTGTACGCGGGTACTCCCTCTCCTCAATATTTGAACCCTAACTATCAATTTTATGTTGTGTTTGGCAAACCCTCAAGTTTGTTCATTTTTACACCACAGGGATTGACGAAAAGCATCGTTCATCAACTCGCATTCAGATAAAAACAAAATATGGAGATTGTTTTTATGCTATTCTCTTTGTTGTAAGTCACCACCGGATGGTGCTGCAGTCTATCAACATCTATACCTTTCAACCAACCTTCTTTATGGAAATTGGTAATAATATGTATTCGAGTATGGAAAATAGGTTCGCGCTATCCACTTTATTGTTACTTGTCACCAGATGGTGCTGCAGCACTTGATCTTATATACCGTTCAAAGAATATCCATAAAAATTAGTATGCACATGTATTGGAACATGAAGAATATATTTTCTACAATTTTTTTGGCAGGACAACGTATGCCAGTTTCTGCTAGTGCATATATATATATATATATATATATATTGTATTTTTGCCTTAGTTTGCATTTAAATTCAAATAGAGTTCAATGAAGTGTCCGTTTGTATAGTCACTCTTATTAATCTGGACACATTCGATAATGTGGCAGGTCCACAGATGTCAGATTAGATAGCATCCACTGTACAGCCTTGTATGTGAGATTAAAAATTAATCATTTAGCAAACACCGATTACCTTTATGAGTGAAGTAAAAACATAGCAATAATACAACTGTCTGTTTTATCCACATGATTAAAAAAACGATACTGTTACACCACATCATTGTGCCTAGAGCTATACCTAAACTATCCCTTTGCAGTCTGGGAATGATGTAAATGAAAGTGAATGGACACACGACGGAGGTGGGAAAATTTTCGCAACATTCACTTTTGGCGGTGAAGAAGCCGAACAATAAGAAAACATTTTACAAAAACAATAAAAAATATAAAAAATTTAAAATTTAGAAAAGGGAAAAATATGAAATGTGAGAATAAATAATAAATACAAAAACACACATATATTTTTTATAAAAATATAAAAATACATAAAGTAAGTTATTAGAAAAATTTAAAGACAATGCAATGCAATTGACACATCATTGGAGAATATATAAATCAGAGAACGGAAGAAATATTTCTCAATGCAATTGAAGTGCATTGAAAAAATAATTATAAAAGGAGTAATGGCTAATAAATAATTGGACAGTAGAAGTAGATTCTGCTAAATATGAACAATCGAAACACAAAAGACTGGAAGATATTATATCTGAGGAGGAATAATAAGCATAGTGCATACCGATAAAAATTATTTGGCCATCTTTCCTTTTTACAGTTCTGTCTGGTTTGGTTTGTCGCTCTACGGTAATTTTGTGTACACTTTAGACTAATTAGACCGGGACCTACAGTTCTGTCAGTTGTCACTGTACGAAATTCTACATTTTAAAAACTTCCCAAACACTTCCCAACGTTTAACTAATAGAAGAGTTGGACTCGTTTTACTTCCGTGTAGTGCAATTCTATTCACAAGACTACGAAAGTTTGCATTACTGTAACAAAAGTGTTTGCTGGTAAATGGTAACTTATGGCTTATGGAATTTCAATTTTTTTTTTAGGTTGCTGACACTGTCTTTGACATCTGTGTGAAATTTGACATCAAAATATTCATTAGTGTTTGAGTTACGCTTGGTTTTGTCAGACGCTAAAACTGATGTCGGCGATTTTTCAAATGTCTGAATTCCTTGAGCAAAGTACTTGCATTAAACTTGCAACTTCTGGTTATTCTCCAAACTCAAAAGACCTCTCCGGGGACACCTTTTGAGTCGATTGAAGAGATTCAACTTGAATCGACGCGCGCTTTGAAGGCCATCCCTGCCGATGACTTTTTAGCACGCATTGGGGATTGGAAAAAAAAGTTGGCATAAGTGCATTGTGTCCGGAGGGGATTACTTTGAAGGAGATGAAATAAATTTGGAAAAATAAAGTGTTTTTGAAAAAATAATAATTGGTCTTACTTTTGGGGCACAGTCGTATTCAATACCAAACATTTTATTAATTTCCTTACTCGCATTGAATATTTCATACCAGTGATTCAATTATTTACTGTAATAATAAAATAAACAAATTACAAGATCTGATTATTACCCCAAAACGTGCTTTAGTTTACCCTAAACACGTTCAAGACTTCTTTTCGGCAGTGCCAATTAGATCATCAACCACCCCCCTACCTAGTACGCCTCAGTCTCCGTTCCATCTGATTTAAGGCTCCCCAAAAGTATCTTGCTACACCAGGGTAGTCAAGCCATTTATCGAAAGGCTTCGAGGACTGCTCTTATTAGGACTGGTGTGTTGAGAGAAGGCTCTATCGACCAGATGCAGCAAGAAAAAAAAATCCACTAGTGCACTAACATGTAGTCCTGACGTATTGATCAAAGATTTGGGGTCCTAATACCGCTAAGCCCGGGGTATTACCGAGATTTTTTTCTTCTTTTAAGAGAAGGACCAAATTGTTTTGACAGATTATGGACATGGAATGGAATTTTTCGGTAAAAATTGATTATCGAAGGTGCAGGAAATGGAGTTGGAAGTAGTTTTATTTCTTATAGAGTCTAGTTATGAATTGTGTAATGCTATTCATGAGCATTGGTTAGTTATTTTAAATAAGTTTCGTAATTCCTACATCATCAGTTAGTTTCATATTTATGCAGCAATTTTAAAAAAGGGTTCAATTCCTTTTCAAATATTTAATCCGTTTCCATGTATATAAAACACATATGATCAATTTTTAAAATCGGTAATTTAAATAAGCAATTTAGTGAAAAATAAGTTTATTTTTTTAAAAGCCTATTGTAGCAATATAAAGTAACACTCATAAAGAAAAGATTAATAAATTTCTGCAAATTATAAAAATAAAAATACTTACACTTTTAAATTTCAAAGATTATGTCCATTTACATAGCGACTCAATTAATAGCGAATAAAAGTAAATACCAGTTACAGTTAAAAATAGCACGTCTTGAACAAGGGAAAATAAAAATTATTTAAGGCTTGGTTTCACCAGAATTGCATTTTGAGTCTATGAATTTCAATGTTTACATAAAACACTCTTTAAAAGGAAACGTAACGTCTTCTGACATTTTCTAATTTCTTTCTAGCTAATGAATAAAAGTATATCATTTTAAAGTGCAGCAATTATTTATTTTGTTAGATAAACGATTACCATATAATAAATGTCACATTAATTTGAGATAAACAGCTCAGGCCCACCATTTTGCATTTAATATTAATTTTCATCAAAATAACAAAATTCTTTTGTGAAAATTAAACTGTACATAACTTTCTGACCAATAGCAATTTAGCTCTAAAATATAATTAATTTAAGTCCTTCAGAGCTTAATTAATAGCTCTTATGCCATAATTCTGGGTATTAATTATATAAATTCAATAAACTAAAAATAAAACAAAGTTCGGAATATTTCACGTCTATTACCTCGTTCTTACAATTTTCGCTTTAATTGTAAACAGTTACATCTCAGACAAAGCAATATTGAATTATTAGCTAGTCAATAATTCTGAGACGGACTGCGGCTTGGTGGTTAGCATGGTTGATTTCTCATTACTGGAAGCCAGTCAAATGAACCGAAAACTAACGTGTTTGTGACGTGGATGAGCGTTGACAAATCATAGACAGAGAGGGATATACTACACAATCCAACCAATGCTGCGGGGTGTACAAATTAGGGTTGCATCGGAAACCAAACTAATTTACCTAAAATTATCTCTCTAATTGCATAGGACTGTAGTTCTCAAATTGTGGAACGTGATTCTCAAGGGTAGCAGGGTATAAGACATAGAATTTAACTATCCTTTGACGTTTTCGGATCTCGGTTACTTCTTCGACTTGAGGTTATTTAGAGACATTTACGTTGTCCAGAGTTCATTGTTACCCACTTGTACTCCAGGAAGTCTGCTATCTAGTTTTACCACACAACGACCACTAGCTATAGCAACTGCAAGATTCACACCTTCCTCTCTGCAACTTGCGCAAAGTCACTTATTGCGTCTGTTCCCGGCATGGACACAACAGCTTTCTTTTAGGTTTGGAAACCCAATGCACTTTGAAATTAATTCCAAAAAAAATTGTAAAGTGAAAAACAAAATAGTGATTGTAAAATACATTAATAAAATATATCATAATATGAAGTAAAATAGAAAAGTGGATCATAAAATAGAAAAAATAGATCATACTATAGAATAAAATAGAAAAAATAGATCATAATAAGGAATAAAATAGAAAAAATAGATCATAATAAAGAATAAAATAAAAAAAATAGATCATAA
>BPLQ01003122.1:157819-173964 GCA_021605075.1 Caerostris darwini
ATAACAATATTCATCAGAAAATAATAATAATTTTCTGACATTAGGATTTAATTAATTAGAAAAATATTCGTCATTTTGTTCTCAAATAAATCAAATTAAATTACAGAAATAAAATTATAATAATCATCATGTATTAGCAATTTGATTGATTAAAAAAATATTCTCTATTGTTTTTTCAAGTAAATCAAATCAAATCAAAATGATAAAAATAGGGACCAACTAATAATATTCTTCTGGACTTGGTATGCAAGATTTTTTGGTTCAGGGGGAATATTAACTAATTAGTTAAGGATTGACTATAATTTAAAACAATTTTTTCTCGTTTCTCAGCTGTCAGAGTGACGGCTGTTTTCGAGATATTTTAATAAATAAAATATTAAATTCAAAATATATTTATCTTGATACCTTCAGCTTGTCGATCCCTTTCTCCAGAACATCAACTTGCTATGCCCCAAGTCCTTCTTCGTCAGCATATTTTAATCTTTTTTTTTTTTCCATTGCTTGTGCTTGCTTCACAACTCTCAGGAACTAATTCAAATGTTTCATCTTTATTATTATTCTCCAATAGCGTAACAGCCCCTTGGTGGGCCAAAGCTGTCTTTCGAAACATGAGATATTTTCTTCTTACGGGGTAGGGTTGCCAGTCCTACTCTCAAAGCTCTACAGTTATATTATACCGGTATCGATGGTTTAAAGTGGATTTCGAGCCTCTACAAACGCGTCGCTGAGACTAGAATCCGAAACTTGTTTCACCGAGCTCCAGTCATTCAGCCATCAGACACCTTGCATGTTTATTATGCTGGCTAATTATTAATTCCAGAAGTATAATGTAGCGCTCTGGCGCTCAGAGACTTCGGTTTCGAATTCAGGCAGTGCCGTGGATGTTTGTAGTGATTCAAAATCCATTTGAAACCGTAGATCACGCTCAAATATGACTTTTGAATTTGGGGCGTAGGTTGACAACCCTACCCGGTAAAAAGAAAACATCTCCTGTCTTGAAATCTGCCAGTAGATAGACGACTTTCGCCCACCATGGGGCTGTTACGCCAATGAAAACGAAGAAGAAGTACGGAAGTATCCAATTTTTATGAAATATGTTTGTGAACATATTTCATACAAATTGGATTACTTTGCACTTACTTTGTTTACAGCAGTCGTAGTAAGTGCAAAACAGCTCAATTTTTACAAATTCGGTTCTCTAAAAAAACAATCGTCGATTCGTCTTCAAAAGGACCAATTGTTATTCTCCACAGTACCTCCTTCATTCGATACTCTTTAACCAGTATTCTGGTCCTTTTTTTTCTTGCGCACTAAAACAAACGACGGAACCAGCTTTTTCTCGCAAACAGAACCCTATTTTCCTGCAAATGCTTTATTGGAGTTGAGCAAATTGTACTTCTTTAGACCGAAAACGACGTTTATTAGCCGACTACTACCATCTGTTTCCCGTGTATCTTTTTTTATTATTATTATTTCTAAAGTCAATATTTTTTTCTTCATTCACATTTTTGCCACTCATTATCCATGAAGACATCTCCACAAAACTGAAAAAAAGGTTCATATTCTCAAATATAAGGAACCATTTCAATAAAATTGATTCCTTTTCTATTAGCTTGCCAAAGTTAGAATCAAATCTATTTTGTGAGCAAAGAAATGCATTCGAATGAAAGGATTATCTAAAGTCTGTTCATCAAAACCGAGACACCCTCTTTTAAAATGTAATTTTTTTAAATAAATTGAATGCGTCTAATTGAAAATTTTAATGAAGTACTTTTTCTTACTTTTTAAACAAATAAATGTTTTGAGAGAACAACTCAAAAAGCAGCTTAACTCATTTTTGACCTTACCAACAACTTTTTTTTCCTGGGTCTTTTATTTTTACGTTAAACACGTTATATATCCCTAGGTACTGAAACTTCTAATTTAAGTAATAAAAATAAACACTAATTTTGTTCTAACAAACTTTATCAGTTATACTAATTATTTTAGTTGTCAAAATGTCTCAACCCCATTAGTTTTAAAAACCGTGGGAAAAAAAGTTTTAATGAAACATTTCTCTCTTGTTTCAATTGAGCAGTGGATTTTTTCCCCCCTCTGACTCAAAAAGAAATCTGTAGAATTAAATTCAATGACGCGCAATGACAGTCAAAAGTATTGGAAAAAGTTTATGGATGGACTTCTTCTGGGAAAGGTTTAGAATTTTTCTTTATTCGCTGTCAAGATTTAAATTGAAATTTTGTAATAATCGTTAAAAAGAATAAGAATTTGGGAGGGTTTTTTTTTTTTAAGCTCAAGAATTTTACAGAAAAATTTCTTTTAAAAGGCGCGAAATTACGCCATCAAACTTTTGATGAATGGACTTAATTTTGTTTTTAGAAATTTTTTAATCTCAAGTTTTAACTTTCTGTTGACAACTGGCATGACATCATATGCTTATACATTTTAAATCAGGGTAGATAACAATAGGACCATGGGACATGATGAATTTCATAATAGAATTAGCATGAATCAGAATACAATTCAATGGATTTCTTACACTACGAGACATAAGTTCGTAACGGTTTGGTTTGATTTGTCGATCTACAATCATATTAGACTGGGATCCATGGCATCGTCGGTACTCGAAACCGAAACTTGTGCCACCGAGAGCCAGTCACCCGGCCATCATGCCCTTTGCATCTTTATTATGCTGGCTAATTATTAATTCATAAGTATCAATTAAATTTTGTATGGAATATGTTTGTGAACATAATAATTTTACCTTGCTTACAGCAGTCGTAATAAGCAATATTTGCAAAAAAAAAAAAAAAAAAAAAAAAAAAAAATAGCTGGTTCATCTTCAAAAGGACCAATTGTTATTCTCCGCAGTACCTCCTCCATTCGATAGCCTTCTTCATCCAGTATTCTAGTATTGCAGTATTCTTTTTTTCTTGCTCACTAAAGGAAACAACGGAACCGGCATCTTTCCGCAAATGTTCCTATGTTCCTACAAATGCTTTATTTGAGTCCAGCAAATGGTGCTTCTTTAGGCTGAAAACGATGTTTATTAGCCGACTACTAACATCTGTTTCTCGTGTATCTTTTTTAATTCCTTCTATTAGCTCACACTCTCCCTATATATATCTTGTTCGAATTTTCAATCGTTCATAAAATACTTTTTATTCATCCACTCACGTCCAAATACATTTTTTTTGAACTTGTACTGGATGACACTAGATGTTAATACAGTTTTCTCAAATATTAATTCAGTAATTAAATTTAATGCACTAATTTTAGTTTTTTTTTAGATTTATGTTGCGCATATCTACCACTAGAGGGCGCCAGATAAACTGAAAAAAAAATGAATGAAAATTATTTATAAAGGACTTTCTGCAATAGGGTGAAAAAAAAAGAAGTAGAAATTGACTTTAAAATTATTTTTTTTATTTTACTTGTTTATTGTTATTATTTCTAAAGTCAATATTATTTTCTTCCCATTCACAATGTTGTCACTCATTGTCAATGAAGACATTTCAGCAAAACTAAAACAATATATATATTCTCTAATATAAGGAACCATTTCATTATTATTCCTTTTCTATTAGCTCTCCAAAGTTAAAATCAAATCTATTTTGCCAGCATAAGAAATTCATTCTGATGAAAAGATTATCTAAAGTCTGTTAATCAAGTCGTAGAATCCCTATTTCAAAATTTAATTTTTTTAAATCAACTGAATGTGTCTAATTAAAAAGTCTAATGAAGTGCTTTTTCTTACTTTTTAAACAAATGAATGTTTTGAAAGAGCAACTAAAAGAGCAGTTTAACTCCTTTTTAATCCTACCAACATTTTTTTTTCTGATAATAATAGGGTTAATCAATAATAGGGTTAGTCAATTTTAATAGGGTTAATCAATAATTAACCCTATTACCGTGTTATGTATGTACCGTTGTTATTCTCCACAGTACCTCCTTATGCTGGTTAATTATTGATTCCAGAAGTGTCCATTCCAATTTGTATGGAATATGCTTGTGAACATATTCTACCTTGCTTTCAGCAGTCGTAGTAACTGCAAAACAGCACAATTTTTCCAAAAAAAACAAAAAAAAAAGAAATTGCTGGTTCATCTTCAAAAGCACAAATTGTTATTCTCCACAGTACCTCCTTCATTCTATAGGCCTTTTCCTCCAGTATTCTGGTTCTTTTTTTCTTGCGCACTAAAACAAACAACGGAACCGGCATCTCTTCGGAAACAAAACCCTATTTTCCTACAAATGCTTTATTTGAGTCCAGCAAACGGTGCTTCTTTGTGCTGGAAACGACTTTTATTGACCGACTATTACCGTGTTATGTATGTACCTTTTTAACCTTTCTCCTCGGGACCTGGTTATTTACACTGATGGAAGCAAATCTGACTCTGGAAGAACAGGTAGCGGAATTTTTATGAAGACAAGTACAGGAGAATTTAGATATCGTTTTAGAAACCCGGACCACAGCTCAGTATTCCGCTCAGAATTAACTGCTATAAGCGAAGCTCTGAATCTAGCTTTAGACTTTAAAGTACCTGATGTTTGGATTCTGACTGATAGTAAGAGCTCAATACAGTATTTGAAAGATTGGCCAAGCATCTTGGACAAATTGGGGCAGGATATAGTTTCCAAACTAGCTGTTTTGGACCAGATCGGATCGGTGTGCTTGCAGTGGATTCCCTCCCATGTGGGCATCTACGGAAATGAAATTGCTGATCTGCTCGCTAGGGAAGGTTGCGAACTTCCCAAAGCTTCTTCTTCCAATCTGTTAGCTTCAGAGGTTCATTCCATGACTTTAGCCAGAGTGAATACCTCTTGGAGGTCGCCACCAATTCATGCATGGTACGCCGCTAAATATCCTGGTATGTCCATACAGTGCTCCTGTCCTAGACCTGCTCAAACGGCTTTAGCTAGACTAAGGACTGGCCACATTAAGAGTTTGACCTTCAATGGAGACGAGAAGACATATGCCCTTTGTCATTGTTCGACCATCGCATCTCCCTCTCATCTCATAGATTGTATTGGTGCCTCTGTGAGGCAACTGTTGAGTGAGGGGAGGACAGTTTACGATCTATTGATGCAGCATGATCTACTGGACTTGGTTTTGGATTCTAAATCAAGGGGATAAGCAACGACAAACACAATTCTAAGCTATAAATGTAAAAATATGAGAAAAAAATAATGAAATATGGGATATCATGCTATGAAAGTTTTAACCTTTTTCAATTCCTTATATTAACTCCCACTCTCCCTATATATATCTTGTTCACATTTTCAATCGTTCATAAAACTCTTTGTATTCATCCACTCAAGTTCAAATACATTTTTTTGAACATGTAGGGGAGGACACTGGATGTGAATACATGATGTTTTTATAATATTAATACATAAATTTAATTTAATTAATTAATTTTAAGGGGTTTTTTTAGATTTAAGTTGCATGTATCTACCAATAGAGGGCGCCAGTTGTAAGAGAAAATTTCAGCTTTATTTGTAAAGAACTTTTCTGCAATAGAGTGAAAAAAAGTAGGAATAGACTTAAAAACCAATTTTTTATATTACTTGTTTATTGTTATTATTTCTAAAGTCAATATTATTATTTCCCATTCACATGTTTACCATTCATTATCAATGAAGGCTTTTCCTCAAAACTAAAAAAAAAGGTTCATATTCTTTAATACGAGGAACCCTTCCATTAAAAATTTATTCCTTTTCTATAAGCTCCCCAAAGTTGGAATCAAATCTATTTTACCATTCCAATGAAAGGATTATCTAAAGTCTGTTCCTCAAATCCGAGACACCCTCTTTTAAAATGTAATTTTTTTAAATAAATTGAATGCGTCTAATTGAAAATTTTAATGAAGTACTTTTTAAACAAATAAATGTTTTGAAAGAACAACTCAAAAAGCAGCTTAACTCATTTTTAACCTTACCAACAACTTTTTTTTCCTGGGTCTTTTATTTTTACTTTAAACACATTATATATCCCTAGGTACCGAAACTTCTAATTTAAGTAATAAAAATAAAATCTAATTTCGTTCAACAAATTGAATCAGTTGTATTAATGATTTTAGTTGTTGAGTGTCTCAACCCCATTAGTTTTAAAAATCGTGGAAAAAAATTTTTAATGAAACATTTATCTCTTGTTTCAATTGAGCAGTGGTTTCTCTTTTCCCCACAAACTCAAAAGAAATCTGTAGAATTAAATTCAATGACGCCCAATGACAGTCAAAAGTATTGGAAAAAGTTTATGGATGGTCTTCTTCTGGGAAAGGTTTAGAATTTTTCTGTATTCGCTGTCAAGATTTAAACTGAAATTTTGTAATAAGCGTTAAAGAGAATAAGAATTTGCAGGGTTTTTTTTTTTTTTTAAGCTCAAAAATTTTATAGAAAAATTTCTTTTTAAAGTCGCGAAATGATGTCATCAAAATTTTGATGAATGGACTTAGTTTTGATTCGGCGATCTTTGAGAAATTTTTTAATCTCAAGTTTTAAATTTCTGTTTATTATTATTCTATTGGGTCATTATTATTTAACATCATCTGCTACCGACATGACATCAAATGCCTATATACATTCTAAATTAGAATGGATAACAATAGGACCAAGGGACATGACAAATTTTATAATAGAATTAGCATGTTTCAGAATACAATTCAATATATTTCTTACACTTCACCACATAAAATCGTATAGGTTTGGTTTGGTTTGTTGCTCTAAGGTCATTTTGTGCATACTTTAGGCTTATTAGACCGGGACATACAGTTTAAATTCCGAACCACTGAAAACAACCCTCCATCCACTGCTAGGAATCGTACCTGAAGCCTCTAAAGATAGTAAAGCATAAAAATCGTAATATATTAACATAAAGCATAAAATAAACTGAAGTTTTTTGTGTGCACGATGACATCATATACGGGTCAATTAGAGCTTCATAAAAGGCAGCGACCTGATGGCCAATTGGCTTGCATTTTGGCATTTGGCAGTGGTTCAGAATCCAAGTTAAGCTGTAGGTCCCATTCTAACTAGCTTAAAGTGGGCACAAAATTATCATAGAGCAACAAACCAAACCAATAAGGCATTTTTTCTTTCCAGATCATTTAAAAGGCAATTTTGATGTAAGAGTTTAATGTCCTTCAGAATATTTGTTCAAAATTCTGGTGCCAAGATTTAGGTTCAACATATCAGGACTCTCAAACGCTCTACAATCATATTAGACCGAGATCCATGCCATCGCCGGGAGTCGAAACCGAAACCGGTGGCACCGAGCTCCAGTCACTCGGCCATCAGGCCCCTTGCATCTTTATTATGCTGGCTAATTGTTGATTCCAGAAGTATCCATTCCAGTTTCTATGGAACATGTTTGTCAACATAATAATTTTACTTTTCTTACAGCAGTCGTAGTAAGTGCAAAACAGCAAAATTTTTACAAAAAAAAAAATTCCCTGGTTCATCCTCAAAATAACCAATTGTTATTCTCGACAGTACCTAATCCATTCGATGGCCTCTTCATCCAGTATTCTATACTAGTATTCTAGTATTCCAGTATTTTTTTTCTTGAGCTCCAAAACAAACAACAGAACCGGCATTTTTTATCAAACAAAACCCTATTTTCCTACAAATGCTTTATTTGAGTCCAGCAAATGGTACTTCTTTATGTTGCGAGAATTACTCTTTAACGCTTATTACAAAATTTCAATTTAAATCTTGACAGGTACTTTACAGGTAAGATTCCTGGCAGTGGATGGAGGGTTGTTTTCAGTGATTCGGAATTTATACTGCATGTACCGGTCTAATTAGCCTAAAGTATGCCGTAGACCGTATGACCTATTTCATATGACCGATCATATGAAAAAATGACCGTAGAGCGATAAACCAAACCAAACACTTACGATCTTATGTAGCGGAGTGTAAGAAATCTATTGAATTGTATTCTGAATCCCGCTAATTCTGTTATAAAATTCGTCATGTCCCATGCTCCTATGTTGTTTAGAATGTATAAGCATATTATGATGTCATGTCAGTAGTAAATAATGCTAAATACCCAGCAAAGTAATAATAAACATAAATTTTAAATTTGAGATTTAAAAATTGCTTAAAGAGCACTGAAAGTAAATCCATGCGTCAAAAGTTTGATAACATCATTTCGCGACTTTTAAAAGAAATTTTTCTATAAAATTCTGGAGCTTAAAAAAACCCCTTCCAAATTCTTATTCTCTTTAACGCTTATTACAAAATTTCAATTTAAATCTTGACAACAAATAAAGAAAAATTCTAAGCCTTTCCCAGAAGAAGTCCATCAATAAACTTTTTCCAATACTTTTGACTGTCATTGAGTTAATTCTACAGATTTCTTTTTTGAGTTAGAGGGAAAAAAACCACTGCTCAATTGAAACAAGAGTGAAATATTTCATTAAAAAAAATCTTTCCACGATTTTTAAAACTAATGGGATTGAGACACTCGACAACCAAAATAATTAATACAACTGATTCAGTTTGCCGAACGAAATTAAATTTTATTTTTATTACTTAAATTAGAAGTTTCGGTACCTAGGGATATATAATGTGTTTAACATAAAAATAAAAGACTCAGAAAAAGGTAAGGTTAAAAATGAGTTAATCTTCTTCTTTTAGTTGTACTTCGAAAGTATTTATTTGTTTAAAAAGTAAGAAAAAACACTTCATTAAACTTTTTAATTAGATATATTCAGTTGATTTAAAAAAAATTACATTTTAAAAGAAGGAGTCTCCGATTTGATTAACAGACTTTAGATTAGAATGAATTTCTTATGCTGGCAAAATAGATTTGATTTTAACTTTGGCGAGCTAATAGAAAAAGAATAACTTTTTAATGGAAGGGTTCCTTAAGTATTAAAGAATATAAACCGTTTTTTAGTTTTGTGGAGACGCCTTCAGTGATAATGAATGACAAAAATGTGAATAGAGAAAAAAAATGGGTTTAGAAATAATAACAATAAAAAAGATACATGGAAACACAGATGGTAGTAGACGTTTTTAGCCTAAAGAAGTACCATTTGCCCGACTCAAACAAAGCATTTTGTAGGAAAATAGGGTTTTGTTTGCGAAGAGATGTCGGTTCTGTTGTTTGTTTTAATGCGCAAGAAAAAAAGAATACTGGAATACCCGATGAAGAGGGCCTTCCAATGGAGGAGGAACTGCGATAAATAACAATTGGTACTTCTGAAGGTAAACCAGCGTTTTTTCTTTTGTATTCTTGGAAAAACTGTGCTGTTTTGCACTTACTACGACTGCTGTAAGCAAGGTAAAATTATTATGTTCACAAATATGTTCCATACAAATTAGAATTGATACTTCTGGAATCAATAATTAGTTAGCATAACAAAGATGCAAGGGGCCTGATGACTGAGAGACTGGTTCTCGGTGCTACAAGTTTTGGGTTCGAGTACCGGCGATGCCATGGATCCCGATCTAATAAGATTGTAGAGCGACAAACCAAATAACGCTGTTATGTGGTGTAATGTAAGAAATCTATTGAAGTGTATTTTGAATTATATTAATTATATTATAAAATTCATCATGTCCCTTTGTCCTATCGTTAATTTAGAATATATAAGGATACGATGCCACGTCAGTAGCAAATAATATTAAATAAAGACCTAAAAGAATATTAATAAATAGAAATTTTAAAATTGAGAAACTAAGTCACTGAAACTAAGTCCACTTTTACGGGACCTACTATTTAAAGTGAATTCCGTTCCACGTGAAACATTCATGGCACCGCCGTTACTCGATTCCGAAACCTGTGGTACAGAGTTCTAGCCACTAGGCCATCAGGCCCCTGAACCCTATGTACTGTTGGATGTGGTGTGGAGAAAAGAAGAAGAATATTTAATGGAATATAATGGCAAAAAAAAGAAAGAAAAAAATGCCTTCAGAAAGTTTTCTTATTCTTCACATTGGTGTTCCGTACTAAGGAAGCCCGTTTCGAAGACAAATGATACAGACTCTTTAAGCTCCTTCATCTATGCTGAGAATGGTCACGATAGGGTCAAAAGGATCTTCCGTTGAACGCGTAAAAGAAGGAGCAGCCCCTTACCCCCCCCCCCTCCCAGATGGGCACCTCTATGGCACAACAATTTCGAACATATTAGAGGTGGCCTCTGATATGTTCGAAATCGCTGTGCCATAGTATGAAGGCAGTATATCAGAATCATCCTCATTAAAGCTGAATCCAAAGTATCTGAATCCTCACATTATGTATCTGAAAATAATAATACTTTAAATGTCTTAAAAGAATAGCCGAGTGGCTAGCGCTCTGGCGCTCGATACCACAGGTTTCGGTTTCGAGTCCTGGCGGCGCCATGGATGTTTGTAGTGGTTCGGAATCCACTTTAAACGTTGCGGGGATAGTGTTACTCCCAAGCTACACTCACCTCCTGGGTAATGGTAAGTAAGTAACGCCTGTGCAGCGCTTGCCTTAAGGCAAAAAAGACAATTGTCGAAGTGTTTGCCAGCTGCATTAGAACAAGGCTAAAAAAAGTCTTAAAAGAGTAAGACAGAACTATTTTAACCAAACAAAAAATACGTCCGCTATCCTCCTAAAACCCCCATCACTCTACCATTCGAGTATTGTGACAGTTCTCTTGAATTGAACAATTTAAGAGTGTCGTGTTCAACTCAAAGTCTCACTCCGAAGCTGGAGTTGGCAGCTGCTGTTAAAGTCCGCAAACATCATTAACCCTGACCGTCGTCAAGTTGCTCCCGTCCTCGAAATGTTGACCTAATTTCGGCTGTCAATCCTTTTCCCCCCTATTGATTTCCGGCGCTGCTAGATTTTAGGTTTATTCCGGACTTTCTCTGGCTCAAATGGGACATGGATTAGGTGGCAAGGAGAAATCTTTGTAACTCTGTATTCGAGTTATACAGTAATTTTTGTATGCCATCATTGCTTGCAATGTAACGTTAGTGATACATATAATCCTCTCATAGAGATACATAAGAATAATTTACTCGTTTATGTCTCATTAATTTTTTAATTAGTTGTTAATTTAATATAATAAAAATATTGCTTCGATTTAAATTCATTATGTTCCAATAAGACTTTTTATTTTATATGATATCAATGGCCCGTGCTTGGATGACCTTGAATAGATGAAACGAACATCCCTTCCAGAGGCCAAATTTCAAACCTTTTTTAGATATTTCTTCATCATCATCAGTGGCACAACAGCCCCATTGTGGGCCGTCTGCCTACTGGCAGATTTCGAGACAGAAGATAATATTTTTTACGAGGTAGAGTTGTCAGCCCTACACCTAACGCTCTACGGCTATGTTAGACCGAGGTCTGTGGTTTAAAATGGATTCCGACCCACTACAAATATCCATGGCCACCTGGGACTCGAAATGGACCCGAAACGTGTGGCACCGAGCGATAATCACTCGGCCATCAGGCTACAGGTATTTCCTAGTCTACAGATTTAATGTGTTCACCGCAAAGAATGTAGTAAAATTTATAATTAACCTTTTGGAGCCTGATGATTGAGTGACTAGCACTCTGTCACTCGGTGCCACAAGTTTCGGGCTCGAGTCTCGGCAGCGTCATAGGTGTTTGTAGTTGTTCGGCATCCACTTTAAACCACAGATTCCGGTCTAAAATGACTGTAAAGGCATAGGACTGAAAATAATACCTAGTAAAAAGAAAAAATCTCCTATCTCGAAATCTGCCAGCAAACAGATTGTCTTGGTCTACTATGGGGCTATTGAGCCAATGAAGAAGAAGAAGAAGAATTACCCTTGTTATAAAGTAGAATAAACAGTATATTATAATTAACAAAGTAACCGAAATCTGGGAATAGATTATCATGGTCCTGTGGTAATATAAGCAGATTAAAACTTATGATGGTACCACAAATAAGTTGGCACTAAAAATGGTAATACGAATAGGTTAGAAGTTATAATAGTCATGCGAATAGGTTAGAGTTTATAGCCTATCATGGCAATGAGTACTTAGATAGATTTGTTAAAGCAAGCATTATAGATGGTGACTCAATTTATCATCAATATTCAACTTCATTTCTCAAAAAAAGCACTTAAATAATTGTCTACTAGAGAATTAACAACAAGACTAGAATCACATCAACACAGAGCGAAAGATTTTCGAAATCACGCCTAAAGACTCAAAAAAATCATAATTTTTTTTTCTACAGAAGAAATTATGTTTGCGAACGGTTATGGTGTATTAAAACATACCTCAAAAGATTCAACCTTGTTATCCATACAAAGATTAATTTTTGTTATTTTATACTCCATAGACAGAAAATTGTCCTACTATTCTGTATACCATATTATTGTATATCAGAAGATAATTTCTGCTCCTGTGGAGAACCGTTTCACTATATAACTACTTGTCATCTTACAAAATCATGACATCTTAAAATCCCTTTTCAACATTTTTGCATTCAGTGGCCCTGAAATATAATATGCAACTCATGTACCAGAATGGAGAATCAGCAGTTTAATAAACTTTGTTCATGATTAATCATTCCAAGAAACTATGACACTTGAAATTATAATTGAATTCTCTGCACCCATTCTTTCACTTCAAACAAAAGAGTTTTTTGTTATTTTATACGCCACAATTTGAAAGTTGTCATAATATTGTGTATATCATGCTATACTAGGTAATGCTTATAAACACTGTTTATGCCCCTTACTGTATACACTTTCACTCTGGCCTATTAGTTACATAGACCATAAAAATTTTTAATCTATTATAATTCCTTGTACTCCTGTAATTCTGTAAATGAAAGGCTTTTAAATCAAATTTTCATTATTATTGTTATTTTATACACCATAGACTTAAAATTGTCCTAACACTCTGTATACCATGTTATTGTATATCAAAAGATAATTTCTGATTCAGTGTAAAACCATTCCACTATACAACTATTTATTTTACAAAATCATGCCATCTTAAAATCCTTTCTCATCACTTTTACATTCAGTTCATTACAACATTTTTACATGTAAAAATGTTGAGAGGAGATTTGAATTATTAAGGGGTTTAAATTTTCCATTGATCTATCTGAGTCTACCCCCATCACAACAAATAAATGGAATTATTATTTTCATTGACTCAAGGTCTGCCTTACAGGCTCTTAATAAAAGTTCCTCAAGTATGATCTTGAATATTATATCTTTTAGAAGAAATTGACAGTTTGCACAGATCATGTATGCTACAATGGATTCCTGCTGTAACTGGTTTGTAATTTAATTAAATTGCAGATTATTTGCCGATGAAGTCTGGATCAGATTGCCATTCCCACTTCCCTTGCAGATGCAAATGCCTTGGCAAAATCTAAACTTATCATTCATTCTAAGACCAACACTGAATATCAAATTACAGAACTACATGTCTATAAAAAATAGCTACTACTCTCACAAGTTGCAGCACCACAAATATTATAACAATTCGGATGGAGGGATGGACTGATTGATTGATTAGCGGAAAAAAAAGGCTCTAGGCTTCCTAGCTGTTTACAGTAAACCTCAGCAGTTATTGTTGGATTTGTCCCCTAACAAGTCATAATGGGCAATCCCAGTCCTATTCCACCCTACACGGAAAAGAGTCACTGTCTTCTTGCACTTGACACAATTTTAAATTTATTTATAAAGGACTTTCTACAATAGAGTGAAAAAAAAGTAGGAATTCACTTTAAAAAATTTTGTTTTTTTTTAATATTACTTGTTTTCTAATTATAAAAAAAGATTCAACTTCTAACTATCTGCGATAAATCAGAAGATCCTGCCTCGCTACAGAGCAGTGGTTCTCAAACTTTTTCAAGACTTTTTCATTTAAAAATCTGCAAATAATTGTGAGTGTACTAGTATATACAAATTACTTTCAAATAAGCATCCGCTACCAACGCCTCTCAATTTTGCATCCAGATGGTCAACTGCACAGGCTTTTACTTACAGACGAAGGAGTCTCAGAAGCTGCAATGGAAAATTTTTTACATTGAAAATCACATAGACGCTGAGCCTCCTAGTAGCTAATCATGGAAGTCACCACTCATAGTTTCTCGGACATCTTCTTTGGTAGATTATTGCTGTTTGGCGCCTTTTTAGATGAAGAAAGAAGGAAAAAAGCAACCAGAAAAGTTAGCTGTTTGTACGAAAACTATCTTTAAGGAAGAAAACTGACGAGAAAAAAAGTAAATATGATTATTTTAACATCAAGCATATATTTCTCTGGAATTTCAAAAAGCACACCCTTTGAGATTCACTGCCAGGATCTTCTGATTTATTGCAGATAGTTAGAAGTTGAATCTTTTTTTATAATTAGAAAACAAGTAATATTAAAGAAAAAAAAAAAATTTTTAAAGTGAATTCCTACTTTTTCTTCACTCTATTGCAGAAAGTCCTTTATAAATAAATGTAGAATTTTCTCTTACATCTGGCGCCATCTATTGGTTGCTACATGCAACTTAAATCTAAAAAACCCTAAAATTAATTAACTAAATTTAATTAGTGAATTAATATTTGAAAAAAACTTTATTAACATCAAGTGTCATCCACTACAAGTTCAAAAAAGTGCATTTGAACATGAGTGGATGAATAAAAAATATTTTATGAACGAGATATATATAGGGCGAGTGTGAGCTAATAGTATTAATTGAAAAAAGAGGTTAAAACTTTCATAGCATGACATATTTCACTATTTTTCCCTCACATTTTTTACATTTATAGTTTAGAATTATGCTTCTGTAAAGTAAAAGGTTTTTGACACATTTTATGAATTCATCTTTTTTCCAGTATCGTAAAGAAAAAGAAAATCAAAATCAATTCCAAATATTATACATATAATAACTTCATCTCTTTTTTGAATTTCCTTTAATCGTATAAATGTTTATTTCATGCGCTTAAGAAAATTTATAAAAGAAGGACATTTTGCTCTATCGAAATTTTGCATTCATGTATTCAAAAAAACAGCTGATGTTGATGCGTCTTTCAAATTGAATTTTAATATTTATTTTTTAATATAATTCAAAAAGGGAGGCAGCAGCTGTTTCTAGGTGCTAAAAGCAAAAAAATTTTAATATTTTGTTATCTAAGGGTAAAAGAACAATTTATAAAAGTAAATATTAATCTATTTACAAAAGGAATTTATTCTGGGAACCGCAGCTTTTGAAGAGGATTTTTATTTTAAGTAATTTTGATCAAAGTGTTATATTTTTTTATTTAAGAAACTTTATTACTCATCTGAAGAAATTTAAACCTGTTCTGATACAAATCTTAAATCATATTGCAGCTTATTTCACATAAATTGAATAATTTTACTAATTATTTTTTAGTTTCTGTTTTAAAACAAAAATAATAAAGCAAGCTTAAATGAATAAGAAGCTTGCATTAATTAGTTAGCCTTCTTTTAATTTTTGTACCATAGTTTTGAATTGTTATGAAAAATTATTTTCTTCTTGCGACGTAACTAACATATTTAGTGAAAATTTGGTATTAATGACTCATTTAAAAGTTCCATTATTTCACTCATTATTGTACCGGAACATGTGTTCCCATTTCTTTTGTGTATAGAGTTTTATGCAATAAAATAGCATTTTACTTTCATAAATATAATTTTATTATTTTAGTGTAATTTATTAATTTAAGCACAAAACGATAAAACGAATAATATTAAAAAAAAAAATTTAGGTCAATTCCTACATTTTTTCACTCTATTGAAGAAAGTCCTTTATAAATAAAGTTTAAATTTTCTTCTTACATCTGGCGCCAACTACGGGAAGATGCATGCAACTTAAATCTAAAAAAAAACTAAAATTGATTAATTAAATTTAATGAATGAAAGAATATTTCAAAAACCGTATTAACATCCAGTTAAACCCCTTAAAAGAATTGGCCTAGCAAATTTATTTCCATAGATATGGGCAAGTATGCTCTCTGTACACGCTCTGGGGGCTCTCCGAGCTGTTTTAAGCGATTTTAGCATTTTAAGGGGGTAATTTTCGATCGATTTGGCTGTAATTTGGCATGGAAGTCCCTCAGATGAATACATTTCGATCGGCTATCAGCATTTTTGGCTGCGCCCTAAATTTGTATCGGAAAATCAGGATAACGGGAGGGAATTTGGCCAAAAATCGATT